>JASVEL010010872.1:0-44416 GCA_032618575.1 Nicotiana noctiflora | reverse complement strand
ACAGTTGAAAAAATGGTCGAAACAAAACGGTTATCACCTATATTATTAATTAAAAACTAATAGTTGTACCCGTACGATATGCGGTCAATATTAAAAAAATATTTATCACTTTGTTAACTTTTGATGATACATTTGAAATTATTAAAATTATTTGATTATCATATTCTATATAAATATAATAGATATTGTCTAAATTTTAATAAACAAAATCGCCATTAAATTAAAGGGACTTATAGTCGTCAAATAATTTTTTTCGTTGTATTTTTATTTATTATATTATCCAATAGTTAGTATAATTATATTGTTAATAGAAATTATGACACTTGTCATTATAATATTTCTTTGCCTCTCTTATTATATGTGACGACCCAAAGGGTCATCACTTGTTTTATTAATCATTTCGAGCTTTTGAGGTCTTGAAAACCTCATTTATAGTTGCCTCGATTTGCGTGCACAGTCCGAAACTACTCCCCAATTTGAATTAGTAATGCATTATTTTATTTTATTTTTTATTTTAAAATTATTTTAAAACACCAACTTGAAACTACTTCCTGATTTGAATGGATATTTTTTCTTCTCTTTTTCATTTTAAAATAATTTTAAAACTCAAACTTGAAACTACTCCCATCCAATTTGAATAGGTAGTTATTTTTCATATATTTATTTTTTATTTTTTTAGCATATTTAATTACAAGATATCTATATTTATTAATCCAAAAAAAGTAATCAATATATATATATATATATATATTACTTTATTATTATTTTTTTATATGAAAATTATATATAAATAGATTTTTTATTTTTTTATTTCAAAATAATTTTAGAACTCCAATTTGAAACTACTCTCCTACTTGAATTGGTAATTTATTTTTTAATTTCAATTTTTATTTTAAATTTTTTTTAAAACTCCAACTTAAAACTATTTCCCGATTTGAATGGTAGTTTTTCTCCTTTTTTCGTTTTTTATAGGTAATTTTATTATATGAAGTAATCAATTACTATATATGGCAATTTTTTATTGTTTATTATTTTTGTTTTTTATATATATTTAAATTCAAAAGTAAGTAACCAATAACTAATTATAAACTAAATAACTAATTAGTAACCAATTATGCTATGTGGATTTTTTTTAGGCTGCCACTTGGCTTAAGGAGATGACTTTTTTCTCTCCTTTTAATATTATATAGATGAACTGGATAATAAAATTTTTAAAAACGTATTGAATATGAATAAGAACTATATTATCTATTAGAAAACGATTAACAAAATGAATAACTAATGTGTGTAACTTTTACATTTATAAAACCTTAAATTTAGGAGACTAGAAATTATCTCATAAGTGATCATATTCAAGAAGTCATGAATCATGCGAATATTCATATTATCTGTCGAATAAATTAATTTTTATCTATCACAAATACGGATAAAATCAAATAATTTATTAGTTTTTAAAATTACTCGCTTTTAACCCTCTCATATCTTACCTGACCCGACTCGACCCGACCCAACCGCTTGCAAGCGCTGATTTAAATTTTGGTTGGGTCAGCAAGTTTTGTCAGCCAGCACAAGTACTGCCTCATGCCTATACTCCATCATCTTAACAGACCCTTTTCACTACAAGCATCTTTCATCACTTTTTATATACTGTATAGCTTTGCAGTATGACCGTAGTATTATTTTATTTTGAAAAAGCCTACCTTTTGACAGAGGACAGCTGCGACCTTATACTTTGCATCCGTGTTTGACAACAACCGATTTTTGCATTTATTATGCCTTTGATTTCTGGTATTTCTTGACTTCATTTCCTCTTGCTTTGTTGGTTAATTGGTTTACGCCACTTTAATGTAGAACTCAAATTCTTTCAAGTCTATTTCCTTATCTCACTCTTACTAAATTATTGTTCACAACTTTCAAAATAATAATCTTATAAGGTCATTATGTTTTTTTTTAAACTGTCAAACACAGCATTACACTGTAAATTATGTGGTTCGTAAAACTGAAGAAAAAATTTGGGAAAACAGCATCGAATAGATAGGTATTTAGTATTTAACTTGCTATCATGACCAATTTTCCATCCGATGGATGTTGTGAAGGCACCTTGTCATAGGGACTAGGTAAGCCTAACATTAATTTAAAGCGAAATACATAAATCACCCCTTTAAGTTATTCTCCATAATCAGTCATGCACCTCAATTGGCTCATTTATCACTTAAACACTTTAAATGACTGTTAAGTAAATCAAATAGACACCCGAGTGCAGCAGACCAGATGCGTGAATTGCACTTTCTAATGACGTGTCAAATGAACCAATTAAACAATGACACGTGTAATTTCTTATTAAAAATTTTGACATTTGTAATTAACAAAGAAATACACTTAAAGAAAAGAAGAAGAAACTTTTTTTCTTGTATCACCCATAAACCACACAGAACCATCCAATTTGGCCACCATTTTCCTATCAAAACGAACATTGCCCTCATTCTCTCTAAAATCATCTGCTTCCCTAGTTTTGATTATCCATAAACCAGTTTATCACTGTCCAGTATGAGAGACCCACCTGATCTTCGTCCTACAATTATAGAATTATCAGATTACAAATAAATCGAGAAAGCTCAACGATTCAAAAAAGAAGCCAACCTACCCTCAAGAACTCACCAAAGGTCTTTTAAAATTTAATTTGCTCCACCTTCATAGTTGCATCAATTTAACTTGTTATTAAAATCTCTTGCCTTACGGCATTGAAGAGCGGTGCAATACAATAATAGAATAATTTTGAAGGTGGAGATTTTGTATTTAATGGATATTTTTTTTCTATAGGGGGCTAACTCTAGGAAGAAAAAACCGTCGAAGAAGAAGAAGAAGAAAGGAAAAAGAGAGATGAATGGTTTGTGTTTATAGATTTGGTTTTAACGGTGAAAGAAGAGATGGTGAAGAAACAAAGAAGAAAGACTAGGATTGTTAAGAGGAAGTGGTTTCTTAATTTGGGTAAAAAATTAGACTAAGGAAAAGTTAAGAATTACACCCATTTATTACAACTAGAAATGTCTTAAAATTTTGAGGCAATGTGCTGTTACATGAGTGTGCAACACGCGATATGCCAAGTCATGCGTGGGTGTTTAGTTGACGCTCTTAATAGACACCTGAGGTGTTTAGTTAGTCATTGGCTTAGTTAGGGTATCTGGTGTTATACCCCAATTTAACACGGGTCAAACTAGAGTATAACATATTGGTAATTCTGAAGGTTTAATAAATTAAAGAGAGTCGCCACCTAATTATATAAGGGTGAATTAGGACACCAATTTTTAACTAAGTAGTGATTAAAGTTAACTCTGTTTTTACGACCTGCTTAACCTTAAGATTATGGGTAAGAGTTCTAGTTATCTCAAAAGGAAAGGGTAAGGCACCTTTTAAGATCCATTATAAAATAGTTACCAACCAAACTTAGGTGAATTGACTAAAAAAAGTGTTTGGAGCGTAATTAAATGATTTAATTTGAGAAAACAAATATTTCTAAATGCCCGGATAAAATTCATAACTACATAGAAGTTAAGAAAACTCCGTTTAGAATTGAATTTTGAAACAAATAATTTTGTATAAACTCACATGTGATAAAGAACCAAAATTATTGAAATCTATAATTTTAAAAAGAAAGCCAACCAATTTTCAATTCTTGAAAACTTACACGTCTTTTACAAAGAAAAGTAGTAGTCCATGTTAATATAGTTATAAAGATATAATAAGGAGAAAAAAAATAGTTTTATTTTTTAGGCATCAACAACATTATAGCCTTTCCAGTAAAGATCACACCAAACATAATCATCTGGAAACTCTGGACGACCATATGCGATAGCAAGTTTGGTAAAATAATATTTAACTTCCTAGAGTTATTCTCCAGATCTCTCGAAGTATCTTGCTAATTGTGAAGCTACAGTTCTCAAGTTTTAAAGATGATCTATCCTGGGATGAATCATATGGGAAAAAAATACCCACATAACGCCGAGTGCATTGTATCATTTTAAGTCTTTAGAATACTTTGCCAAAACTAAATTTGTAATTTTAAATGATAAAAAATTATCATCAATCATAGGTTCAAATGAAGCAAATCACAACAAACATATAGAGTAAGTAAAAACAAAAGCCGCCATAGGCAACCCCAAGCGATTCGCTTGTATTCTTGTTATCCGGTGAATCTAAGGAAGATGAGATGTGATGACTCCATATGGTGGTGGTAGCGTTGAGTCGTTATGAGACTCTACTACGAGAGCCTCGAATTAAGACTCCATTTGCTCCAAAATGTACATGCAAAAAAAGGAAAATAAGAAAAGGGGGGAAATTAGAAGAGATAATTTGATTCTCAACTACATATAGACAAATGCTAAAGTAAAATAGTAGAAAAATCATGTCGTCATTTAATTCAAAGTAGGTTGTAAAATTGATTTATCTACTCAAACAGAATAGATAGAAGTTCACGTAACATATGTCATATCTTAACATTTTACACTTAGGAGACAAATATTCCATTTGCACTTGAATTATAGAAATGGATGGTCAAGCTAACAGTAAAGGGAAAGTTTAATCCGCAGCTTAAATATATAAGTAACTAACATAAAGTATTGGCTTCTCACAGTAGTACGTAACTTACCATAGATAATAAAGATGCTACAGACATATTATTTAAACACACAAATTCTTTTTACCACATATAAGTAAGGAAAGCTTATCTGATGGATAAGCATATAAAACATATAACATGTTTCTGAATAAAGAACTTAATAATTCATGGTTTCTATAGAACTACATAAATACAATTTTGCAAGTGAACGATATGACAATCAAACCTGAGAATATGAACATTAGAAGACTATCCTCGCTCAAGGCGCACATAGTGATGGATCACAAATACTAATATCGAAACTTAATACAGGTTTTTATCACAAAGCTTTACAAATCTATACAACATAACTAGGCAAGCTAAGACAGAGGAATGAAACAAGTTTTATTTCCTTTTTCTGATGACATGCTGCTCAAAATTTTTAACTAAATGAACTCACAAGAAAGAAAAAATTATACTTCATAATATGAAGATACTATTCACATAGTCTCTATGTAATAACAGAGAATATAAATTTTATCCTTGGCAACTAGGCAAGGTTTTCTCTAAGACTTCGATTTCTCTAATTCATAAAGAGAAAGATTCAACATATTAGGTGTAAGACAAGATTCTACTGCTGCAAATATTCATTCAAGAGCCACAATATGACTCATAAATATGATATCCGAAATGCAAAAAAAAAAAAAAAAAAACATAAGGTTAATCCAACAGTTTACACTATGTCAATCCTATTTATTTCAAGCAAGGAATTTTTAGTATCTTATACATATATTATCTAAACCTTAGAACAAGAAACTAGTCATTTTCGTTACTCTAACTAATGTGCATAAAGATAGAAGACCTTATCATTTAGACAGTAAAGTTATTTTTTTTTATCTCAATACATCAAAATGCCATTCATTGTCCAACTATAATAGTAGTCACTTAAGGAGCATAGGTTTTTAAAGTATACAAACAAAGATTGCAGCATAGCAACACATATGTATACAACTACGTTACTAACTACTAAAATCCAAATTAATAGCCCTATACCCTAAAGCAACACCGACAATATACATGACATGTTTGTTATCAAATGCTAGAAAAGATTTAAACTTACAAAATGATGTGCAATTATACAACTATTATACAAAATACCTAAATGACAATTTCTTTTAAGGACACACCGTCAAAGTATCATTAACATATTTTAGTACAACTAAAGAAAGAAAACTTAAACATGATTTTTCTAAGCAGGCGTGCCACTGAAAAGAAATAGAAATCAGAAAAGGGCCGAATTTTACCTTTTTGTGAGCAGTGAACATGGAGTCGTCGAGTCTCCGACCTACTCACGAACTGATACTAAACCTCGAACGATAAGAATGAAATTAGAAGCTTGAGAAAATAGTAGATTAATAGTTTTAGCCGTGGGATGAAGGTGTCTACCCATATCTCGGCTAAGAGCTTATGGTAGTATTTATATGGGGAAAAAATAAAGCTAGGATTCAATTGAGGAGCTGGAACTTCAGAGAGCCGTTTGAAATTCAAAATGTCCATTCATGATCCGTCCAAAACATGACAGAGAAGAGATCGACCAAATCGTCCTTTGCCTCAGAGTTGTATTGATTTTTACTAAGACTGTTTTTTCATCAAAGTATTTGAATTATGACGGAGAGAGAGAGGAAAGACTGCCGAAAATGGTGTGACATTTGTTTGGTTGAAGGATGTAAGATCTTGGAAGTTTTCTGGAAATGGAGAAGGGGACAAGGAAAGGGGTCAGTAGTGTTAGAAAAAAGAGAGTGGGAACCCTAGGTTCTTGGCTGCATAAGGGTTTTAAATAGGATGCCCTATTTGTGATTTTGGGCCATGCTCAATGGGCTAAAAAACTAGAAAAATAATGGAACATTCGTTTGTATTAGAAATTCTTCCTTGCCAACTTCTTGGCCCTTTAAATACATTGTTTTTAACATATTACATAATAATAATAATAATAATAATAATAATAATAATAATAATAATAATAATAATAATAATAATAATAATAATAATAATAATAATAATAACAAAAATAGCAATAGTAATAGTAACGACAAGAATAGTAATTGTAATGGTAATCTTAATAATAATATTACTAATAGTATTAGTAATATAATAATAATAATAATAATAACAATAATAACAACAATAACAATAATAATAACTAGTAATAGTGATGTAAAGTAAATATAAATAATATTAGCTATAGTTTGTGCTAAAAATAGTAAAATAATTATTCTTACATTATTGGTAATATTAGAAGTTTAAAGAAATAGTTTGGAAGAAAGGAGAGTCAAAATTGGATGTCAACATCTGGATGATTATTGAGGACAACTTAAAAGGATCGTTTATGTATTTCGCCGGAAACAACAATATTTAAAAAAATGTCTATATTGTATATTATGATACTTTTCTGATTGGTATAAGGTGTGTCTTAATGCAGGAGGGTAGAGTATTTGCTTATGCTTCGCTCCAGTTGAAGTTGTATGAGAAGAACTACCATGTGTATTTAGAGTAGGCAACTATTGTTTATGCATTGAAAATTTTGAGGCACTATCTCTACGGTGTGTCTTGTGAAGTATTCGTAGATCATCGAAGTCTCCAAGACTTGTTCAAACAAAAGGACCTAAATTTAGGTAGCGGAGATTGTTGGATCTACGAAAGGACTAAGATATTACTTATTTGTATTATCCCGGGAAGGTCAATATGGTGGGCGATGCCATGAGTATAAAAGCAATGAGTATGGTTAGTCTTGTTTTTATTCTTGTTGGTGAGAGGAGGCCATTTGCATCAGATGTTCAAGCCTTATCCAATTAGTTCATGGTATTAGATATTTCGAAGCCCAATCGAGTTCTAGCTTGTGTCGTCTCTCGGTCTTCTATGACTGCATCAGAGAGCGTCAATATGATGACCCTCGTTTGCTTGTCCTTAAGGATAAAGTTTAGCACAGCGATGCCAAAGATGTTACTAATGGAGATGATGGGATGTTAAGGATGTAGGGTATCCATGTACCAAATATAGATGGACTGCGTGAGTTGATTCTTGATAAGGCCTGCAGTTTGCAGTATTTCATTCATCCGGGTGCGGTAAAGATGTATTAGGACTTGAGGCAGAATTATTGATGGAGGAGGATAAAGAAGGTTTGTAGCTTGGTGTTTAAATTATCAGCAGGTAAAGTACGAGCACCAAAGACCGGGTGGATTGCTTCAGAGACTTGAGATTCTAGAGTTGAAATTGGAGCGTATCACCATGGACTTCGTAGTTTGACTCCTATAGACTTCGAGGAAGTTTGATGTTATTTATGTGATTATGGATTAGTTGACCAAATCCGCACATTTTATTCCAATTGGGACTACTTACTCTTCGAAGCGATTGGCTGAGATTTATATCAGCGAGATTGTTCATCTTCATGGGGTTCCAGTGTCCATCATTTCAGATTGGGGAACACAATTTACATCACAACTTTGAAGAGCAATACATCGAGAGTTAGGCACACAGGGGCACACAGGTTCAACTGAATACAACATTTTACCCTCAAAACGTACGGATAGTCCGAACGCACTATTTAGGTATTGGAAGATATGCTATATGCTTGTGTTATTGTCACGACCCAGATTTTTTCCCCAACATCGGGATCGTGATGGCGCCTACTCGTGGTAGCTAGGCAAGCCACTGTATTCATACTATCCTGTTTTTAACACAATTTTAATTAAATAAATGCGGAATACTTTATCGAAATGGATATAACAAATCACAAAGTGAAAATTTTACTGAAATCCTCTACCCAAGACGTGGAGTCACCAACTCACAAACTACTATGGAATACTACACATAAAAGTCTGAAGGAAATATAACATAATACTGTTTGTCTCGGAACAACGAGACTACAGCTATTAACATAAATAGAGAAAGAGACGCCGGGCCTGCGGACGTCTGCAAGCTACCTCGGTCTCAAATATGATTAGCTCCCACGCAATCTACTTACTGCTGCTGCTGCTCCTGATCGTAACCTGGACCTGTGCAAAAACGCACAGAAGTGTAGCATCAGCACAACCGACCCCATGTGCTCGTAAGTGCCTGGCCTATCCCGGCGAAGTAGTGACAAGCCTAGGACCAGACACTCACATAAACCTGTGCAATTCATTACCTTGTCACACCTCCTTTTGGCGCGCCCCTTACCCCGAAGGATAGAAGCGTGAGGGAGTTTTTCCAATTTAAGTGACAATATTCGAAACGGGATTATTCTATTTATTTTAGAGTCGCCACTTGGAATAAATTAAGGTGTTCCAAGTCACCGATTTATTTAAATCCCGAATCGTGGAAACTTTCGACTTTCCAAATGAAGTCTGCGAACCAGAAATTCTAAGTAAGGAATTCTGTTGACCCGAGGGAAGGTGTTAGGCACCCCCGGATCCCGTGGTTCTAGCACGGTTGCTTCAATTATTATAAATGGCTAAAAATTATCTGATTTTTATACATGTTTATAAATTATATGCTGTTAATCAATTTCAAACCGCTTTAACCTGTTAAACTTTGCATTTTAGATTTAAATGGGAATGGCCCATATTTATTTCTATGAAGTAGCCTAGTCATATGAACAACTTTACAACCACAATAGTATATTAAACATATATTGACAACAATTGAGTTTCCATGGTAGCGCTACGGGACTGAAGGTTTGACATTAACTGATAATAAAGGCCTCTTATACGAATCGCTAGTAGTGTTATCCTAAAGCAAATAAATTGATGAGCGGAGTCTCGTGTTATATAAACTATCATGCAAAAATTCGACGGATGTTTAATAGCATTTGGATAGGTTCAACATTTATCTTTATGTAAGAGATAAAATAAAGATAATCTTACTTCTAAAAGAACTTGTCAAAAAAAAACCTATATTACTAAATTACATGTGTTTTAAACTTGGCAACATTTGAAGTTCAATTAAAATCCTAAAACATGTAATGAAATACCATTCATTTCACTAGGACTTGGCCACCTTGTTTCCAACTCCAAATACATTCAAATTATTAACAATCAATTAAAATAAAACATGCTTCCAATAGGTAACAATACAAGCATCATGACTAAAAGGCAATCTTCATTAAACTAATAATGTCCAAATACAAACATGGTTTATTGAAACTGCCACTCCGAACAACAAAGCTTTAAACTGTAAGCAATTGAGAACTATAAAAGAATAAGTAGAATCATTCTAATGAACTGAAATACATTTCATGTTTCAATTTCCTCATGGTTAATTCGTTTTTCTTCAATTATTTCCACAACCAAACAGAGTTACATGAAGGAAAATGTACCTGGAATTCGAAGGCAAGGAGAGAGATCAGTGAACTATTCAAACAGTAAGCGAAACAACAAACAACAGCAGCAGCAAATCCCAACAAGAATCCGAGAGAACCAACAGCCAAAAGACGAACAGAAATCCCAGAAGTGGTTTGCAACAAAAGCAGGGAATTCAAAACCCAAACAAGCAAACAGAACAGTGCTTAAGTGAATTAAGAAATAGGGCTTTATGAACTGAAACACGAATCAAACTTAATTCAAGCTAAAGAAACTGCTTATGTGTATTTTCTCAAATCTGTCTAAGAGTGTATGTCTGTCTGAAAAATATGTTTTCTCTCGAATCTGTGTGTTCTCACTGTGTGTGTTTTCAGAGAGTATCTTCCAGAGAGTTTCTATCTGTTTCTTCTTTAGAATTCTCTCAAGTGATTTTAGCTCTCAAAAATGTCTGTCTACTGCCAGTGTACTCTCTGCCTTTTATAGGCCAAAAACAATCCTCAAAACCTATCAAATATTCCTTGCACATGCCTCTCTTTGAACCTCTAAATCATCCTCCCATGTGCCTTTTATTTTCCAGCTCAAAAGAGCATTCACAAGGGTTTAACACACTAAGAACTAATCATGACAACTCTCTGTCCAATCCTATTTTTAAAATGAAAAGGTGTATTGGCAAGCCTATCCTTTCTGTTCAAGACATGTGACATAGTTCCCATGTGCACTACACCTCTTAGACAAACTATTGTTGGCTTTCAGATTTTAAGTTAAAACAACTATCAGCAGTTAACTTATAAACTAAAATCAACCAAACAAACTTAATTCAATTCAACAGTGAATCAACGAATCTCGGCCAATGCCGGATTTGTGGCTCTAGTGTTCTAACAAACGAAACGACGAACCTAATCAACGACATTCGTATAGTCGATTACAACAAACACAATCAATAACACACAATTGATGAACAAAAATTTTTTCATTCTTCAACACTTAAGCCGAGAGAAGAAGAAAAAATGAAGCAAATACGAAACTAAATGTTCAACGACGCTAATCGACGCGAACCTGTATTCAACCACATTGGTAATCAAATAGACAAAACAAGACTTTAGAATTGGCAATTCAATGAAACAGTGATTCTCGGCCAAAGCAAAGGAAACAAGGAAAATGAAGCTAACTAATCGACGACGCTAATCGACGCAAACACATATTCTATATTATTCGATTAGCCGATTACGATATGCGTAATCGACAAACAAATCCGACAAAGCAGTGACTAACAATTTCGGACAGCATGTTACAATTTCAATATCAAACAAACTTAACGATATTAACAACGAATCGAATTCGATTCACAATTAACCGTTAAACGACGAAGAATAACAACTAACAATTCGACCAAATAAAAGGTCCCAAGAGATGAAGAAAATAGAGACGGCCGACAAACATCGGAGAATTCAATCAACAAAAGACAAAAGCAAATTGAAATAAACGGTAAACATGAACATTACCTTAAAGAGAAATCAAAAATCGGCCACTTTTGGAGAAAATTCTCGGTTCTTGACTCAAATTCGGACTTTGGGAATCAAATGGATTTTAATTGAAATGTTTTCAACCGAAAACATCTCAATTAAAATCTACTCTAATCCCAATTTCTTCAAATCGAAACCGGCGGCTCAAATTGGGATTTAGGGTTCTTGAAGTCTTGATTTGGGGCTTCATGGTTTCGGGTTAGATTCGAGCAAAACCAAAGGTGGTTTGGTGATTAGGGAGACGAGGTGAAGGTATGGTATCAATTTGGGGTTGATTGGGGTGATTTTGGTTTTGGCTCGAATCTTCAATTGAAGATTCGAGGAGATGGGGACTGATTCGAAGTTAACCGTGCTCAGGGTTCGAAAGAGGGGGTCTTGGAGGTGCCATGGTGTTAATTTGGGAGTGATTGGCCTACCGGAACCGCCGTGAGGCGATTTCCGGTAGGCGGAGTATGGCGGAGATGGGCGGCGTTACAGGGGACGACGGGAAAGGGTCGTTTGGGTGAAACGAAAGCGGCAGGGGTTTTGGGGTCTTGGGTATTTTTGTTAGGTTAATTATTTTGTTAATCATGGACCGTTGGATGAAGTATCATCAACGGTCCAGATTGAAAGAAAGGATATGGGGCGGGTTGCATTGGGCCGGTTTGGGAAGATGGTTGGGTTTGGTAGAGTTGGGCTCAATTTTTGGCCCAATTCTGAAATTTTCCTTTTATTTCATTTTATTTGATTTTGTTTTCCTTATTCTACTTTCTAAATTAATTTTTTTAAATATAAGCAAAAAATTATAAAAATCCTAATTAACTCACAAATAACAAATTGATGCTTAATAATAAAAAAAATTATCATACGTTATAAAATAACAAATTAAAACAAAAATTACACAATTAGACACTAAATGGCAAAAAATGCAAAAGATACATAATTTTTGTTATTTTTTCATTTTCGTGAAACCGACTTAATTACTCTAAATCACAAACACGAATTTATATGCAAATGCAAACATTTTGCATTTTATATTGATTTAAATAGAAATGCGCACACAAAAGATACAAATAATAAGAGAAAAATAACACAAAAAATCACGAAAATCACGCTCAAAACAAAACTATTTTTATTTTGCATTTTTGGGAGTAATTCTCATGTAGGGCAAAAATCACGTGCTCACAACTAGCCCTCTTTGCGCGGAAACACGAAGAGTTTTCGTGCAAAGATAAATGAGCAAATACGAGCGATTTTTTGCCCGTTTGAATACTCCGTGGGAAGCATTTTGAAAGGGTTTTGACCGAGCCTTTGCTTCGGGAGGCTTCCTACATATCCTGGGCTAAACGGGAATCAGGTCAATGTAGTTCGGGAAGTTTCGGTAGCTGGGACTACCGTGGACTGACACTTTGCCGTTACTGTTGCTATTGTTGCTGCTGTTGCTGCTTACTGCTTACTGATCTCCTTATTACACCAAAAGAAATTAAAGCTGAACTAGCTATGCTATCAAACTATGAGTTACAAGATTGCTATCTATGATTCTCTTGAAAACTTGATCTTGAATCTTAGCTGATTTGCTGTAGACCTCGATCTGAATCTTGATGCTCCACAAGCTGTACGTGCTCGTTTATTTCCGTAACATTGAGTGAAACGGAGTCGGCGGAGCTTGTTACTTCAATCATTTTCTGAGCAATCCGCGCCTTTGTTTACTCCAACGTTTGAAATCTTTTCTCTCGGTTCTTTTCTTCTTTTCTTCACTCTGGATTGATGTTCTATTTGTAGGTTATCTCGATCCTTGTATCCCGAGGTCAAACCTATTTAGACAACAAAACAAACAAACGAACGAAATTTTTCTGCCCCAGTTTTGCTAGGAAAATTTCGTGAGTTAGTTGTGACACGGAAAGTGATTAAAAGACTCTTCGGTATTGGGTAAGAAATGATGGTTTCACAAACGTTCAACGGCTTTCTAGCCGGGATTTGTAGAAAGGTTTCACGGCTTTCTGGCCGGAATTCAAACAATATCTAACGATTTTGGCCGTCAGATCCTCGGTTTTTTGGCCGGGGTAAAAGTAAATGGCTCCGCAGTTTTCTGACTGGGAGATCCTCGGTTTTCTGACCGGGATAAAAGTTTCACGGCTTTCTGGCCGGAATTCAAACAATATCTAACGGTTTTTTGGCCGTCAGATCCTCGGTTTTTTGGCCGGGGTAAAAGTAAATGGTTCCACAGTTTTCTGACTGGGAGATCCTCGGTTTTCTGACCGGGATAAAAGTTTCACGGCTTTCCGGTCGGAATTCAAACAATATCTAACGGTTTTTTGGCCGTCAGATCCTCGGTTTTTTGGCCGGGGTAAAAGTAAATGGCTCCGCAGTATTCTGACTGGGAGATCTTCGGTTTTCTGACCGGGATAAAAGTTTCACGGCTTTCTGGCCGGAATTCAAACAATATCTAACGGTTTTTTGGTCGTCAGATCCTCGGTTTTTTGGCCGGGGTTAAAGTAAATGGCTCCGCAGTTTTCTGACTGGGAGATCCTCGGTTTTCTGACCGGGATAAAAGTTTCACGGCTTTCTGGCCGGAATTCAAACAATATCTAACGGTTTTTTGGCCGTCAGATCCTCGGTTTTTTTTGGCCGGGGTAAAAGTAAATGGCTCCGCAGTTTTCGACCGGGGAGATCCTCGGTTTTCTGACCGGGATAAAAGTTTCACGGCTTTCTGGCCGGAATTCAAACAATATCTAACGGTTTTTGGCCGTCAGATCCTCGGTTTTTTGGCCGGGGTAAAAGTAAATGGCTCCGCAGTTTTCTGACTGGGAGATCCTCGGTTTTCTGACCGGGATAAAAGTTTCACGGCTTTCTGGCCGGAAAGACCCTCGGTTTTTCTGACCGGGGTCCAAACAGATATTGGACTGATATGATTTGATTCTCTTTTTCGGAGTTTTCATTTTCTTTTCTTTCATTTTTTTTGGCCTTCTTTTAGGCGTTCTTTTTAAACATCAACAAATGCATAGGATAAATCTCTAAAAGAAACTTACCTTTTTATGTGTTTTCCTTGTTCCAAAGCCATTTCAAAGCTTGCGTATTTCACTTATTTGAGTGGTACCTTCTTCTTGCACAATTAAACAGACCTGCTTTCAACAAAGAACATTTTATCAGTTGAAAAAAAAAAATGGTTGGCTTTGCGGCCTTGGTTATCTTCATTGCTTGATTGTTTCCCCATTTCATTGAGAAGTTCGCTACCAATTGTCTTTGGGGTGACTTCCTTTCAAACTGACCGGGTTCATTCCCAGAATTCCATGGGGATTTCCCGTGTAGGTTCCATCCTTCTGCCTTATTCCGTCTCTTCTAAGACCTTAGCTTTTGATTTCCATTTCCTTTCTAAAACTCTTTTCTTTTGGAAACAATCGATCATTACGATCCAATCATGGATTGTAACAATACACCACTGAGGCTGTTTTTCTTTTCTTCTTTACCAGGCGGAGTCCTGTAAAACCGGTCCTGTCACCTTCCTTTGTAATATTTTCAGAATTAAAATTAAACCGAAAGGGATTCAAAGAGAAGAATGAATCAAAGAATGGAAAAACGTATCAAAGATAGAGGAGTCCCTTTCGAGGGAGAAAAGAAGGACTTATCTGAGGTATACGCTGGACTTTAACCAACATGACATGCTCCTCGGACTAGATGCTTGATCGTCACAAAAACTCCCATTTTCTTATGAACCAAAACGGGTCTATATTTCCGAGCTAAGGAGCCGTGCCAGGACCTCTCGTGGTGAAACAAACTTTTCGGTTGATAGCGCCCTTTGCGGGTTTTCGCCAATCGACCTCTCTCATTTCTCTTCTTACCATCGCCGGATAGCACTCTTTGCGAGTTTTTACCAACAGGCTCTCTCATTTTGTATTTCTCTACTTCCATCCTCTTATGGTGCCCAAAGGTTTTCACCAATAAGACTCTCTCATTTTATTTCTTTTCATTCCAGGAACCTCGGATCGCAACAATGATGTTCTCACAATTTCCAATCGATCTCGAAGGACTTGTACTCGGTTCGGGTAACAAGAATTGTAAACAAAATTACAACTTTGGAATCATCTTGACGGATCTTAAACCGAATCAAAATATCATCTGCCCCAGTTTCATTTTTGGGAAAACCGGGATTTTTGTTTTGGTGTGACTGAACCTCAGGGAGAGGTTGCCTACGTATCCTTTCGGAATCAAGTCAGAACGTAGTTCAGGAAGTTTTGTTTTTGTTTTGTTTTGTTTTTTTTTTTTTTTTTTTTTTTTGGTTTGGATTCCAAAGAGGGTAGCCAAAAGAAGGTAGCCGGCTCAAAGGGTTTACAAAAGGGTTGGTAGTGTTTGGGTAGCGGGAATAAAAACCTTCAATCATTTCGATTTGTGAGGACCTCATTGAAGCAAGTTCAAACATAATACCTTTTCACAGCATCTGCATTCACAGCCGTTTCAGGATCTTTTCCTTCCATGTCTCCCAAGTATAATGCTCCTCTTGGCAGTATCTTCCTAATGATGTATGGTCCTTTCCAATTAGGAGCGAATTTTCCTTTCGCTTCCTCACGATGTGGAAGAATGCGTCTTAAAACCAACTGACCTACTTCGAAATTTCTCGGTCGTACTTTCTTGTTGTAAGCACGAGCCATTCTTTGTTGATACAGTTGTCCATGACAGACCGCGGCCATTCGCTTTTCATCAATCAAAGTTAATTGTTCCAAACGAGTCTTAACCCACTCGCTATCTTCAATCTCTGCTTCAACAATTGTACGAAGCGAAGGAATTTCTACCTCCGCCGGTATCACAGCCTCAGTTCCATAGACTAGCAGGTATGGAGTTGCTCCCACCGATGTGCGTACTGTAGTACGGTATCCTAGTAAAGCGAACGGTAATTGTTCATGCCATTGTCTAGAACTTTGGATTGTTTTTCTCAAAATCTTCTTAATGTTTTTGTTCGCTGCTTCCACGGCACCGTTGGCTTTGGGCCGATAAGGGGTGGAGTTCCTATGCGTTATTTTGAATTGCTCGCATATTTCCTCCATCAAATGACTATTCAGGTTCGCAGCATTGTCTGTGATGATAGTTGCAGGTATACCAAAACGACAGATAAGATTTGAGTGTACAAAATCCACCACCGCTTTCTTGGTGACTGATTTGAGAGTGACGGCTTCGACCCATTTTGTGAAGTAATCGATAGCCACCAATATGAATCGGTGTCCATTTGAAGCTTTCGGCTCAATCAGGCCGATGACATCCATTCCCCAAGCGACAAATGGCCACGGTGCTGACATAGGATGCAACTCAGTTGGAGGTGCATGAATCAGATCTCCATGTACCTGGCATTGATGACATTTTCGGACAAAACCGAAACAATCTTTCTCCATGGTCATCCAATAATATCCTGCTCGAAGGATTTTCTTGGCTAAGACATACCCATTCATATGAGGCCCGCATACTCCCGCATGTACTTCGTGCATGATTCTTCCTGCTTCTTCGGCATCAACACACCTTAAAAGGTTAAGATCTGGGGTTCTTTTGTACATGACTTCGCCGCTCAAAAAGAAACCACCTGCATGTCTCCTAATGGTCCTCTTTTGATCTCCGATAGCATGTTCTGGGTATTCTTGCGTTTTCAGAAATCTCCTGATATCGTAACACCATGGCTTGACGCTTGGTCCTTCTTCGATCGCATTGCAATAACCGTGGCTTTCCCTGATTTGAATTTCCAAGGGATTGACATGGGCGTTGCCCGGATAAGGTAGCATTGAAGCTAAAGTGGCCAGTGCATCAGCTAGTTCATTGTGACATCGTGGGATATACCTGAACTCTATCGATGCAAACCGCTTGCCGAGAATGTTCACGTGTTGTCGGTAAGGGAGGAGTTTAACGTCTCGAGTTTCCCATTCACCTTGAGATTGTTTGATAATTAGATCCGAATCTCCCATGATCAACAAATCTTCGACACCTTGATCAATTGCCATGTTCATACCCATGATACAAGCTTCATACTCAGCCGTATTGTTCGTGCAGAAGAAACGGAGCCTAGCCGTGGCCGGATAATGCTGACCAGCAGGAGAGATCAAAATTGCCCCAATCCCTACACCTTTAGCGTTTACCGCCCCATCGAAAAACATTTTCCAAGCATGATTGTCTTCCGAAACAACTTCTGTCGTATTTACCTCTTCATCAGGAAAGTAGGTATTCAATGGTTGATACTCTTCGTCGATCGGGTTCTCGGCCAAATGGTCCGCCAATGCTTGGGCCTTCATTGCCGTGCGAGTGACATAGACTATGTCAAACTCAGTGAGCAGGATTTGCCACTTTGCCAATCTTCCGGTGGGCATCGGTTTCTGGAATATATACTTTAAAGGATCCAACCGAGTAATGAGGTGAGTCGTATGGGCTTGGAGGTAGTGTCTCAATTTCCGAGCGACCCAAGTTAAAGCACAACACGTTCTTTCCAGCAAAGTGTACTTGACCTCATAACTAGTGAATTTCTTGCTCAGGTAGTAAATCGCATGCTCTTTCTTCTCTGCCGCATCACGTTGTCCGAGAACACAACCAAAAGAGTTTTCTAAGACTGTTAAATACAAGAAAAGAGGTCTCCCTGGCTCTGGCGGGACTAAGACCGGAGGGTTTGACAAATATTCTTTGATCTTGTCAAAAGCTTCTTGGCATTCAGTTGTCCATTTGATTGCAGCGTCTTTCTTCAACAACTTGAATATGGGTTCACATGTGGAAGTCAACCGAGCGATGAACCTACTGATGTAGTTCAGTCGGCCTAGAAGACTCATTACATCTTTCTTTGTTCTGGGGAGGTAAATCCCGGATGGATTTTATCTTTGTGGGATCTAATTCAATACCTCTTCTACTGACTATGAAACCCAAAAGTTTACCTGACGGGACTCCAAAAGCGCATTTGGCCGGATTCAATTTCAAATCGTATTTCCGCAACCTCTCAAAGAATTTCCTCAAGTCTCGCACATGATCGCCTTGAGTTCCGGATTTGATGATCACATCGTCCACGTACACCTCTATTTCCTGATGCATCATGTCATGGAAAATGGCAGTCATAGCTCTCATGTACGTCGCTCCTGCATTTTTCAAGCCGAACGGCATGACTCTGTAACAGTAAGTCCCCCAAGGTGTGGTAAAAGCAGTCTTCTCGGCGTCCTCTTCATCCATCAACACTTGATGATATCCCGCATAACAATCCACAAACGATTGTATCTCATGTTTGGCACAATTATCAACAAGGATGTGGATGTTCGGTAAAGGAAAGTTATCTTTAGGACTCGCTTTATTCAAATCTCGGTAGTCAACACACACTCAAGTTTTTCCGTCCTTCTTTGGCACGGGCACAACATTAGCCAACCACGCGGTGTATTGTACCACTCGAATTACCCCCGTTTTCAACTGCTTAGTGATTTCTTCTTTGATTTTATCACTGATGTCAGTCTTGAACTTTCTTTGCTTCTGTTGCACTGGGCGACAGTCGGGGTAGATTGGTAATTTGTGCACCACTAAATCAGCTCCTAATCCTGGCATATCATCGTAAGACCAAGCAAACACGTCTTTAAATTCAAACAAGAGTTGGATTATTGCATCTCGTGTTTTCTCATCTGTGTGGATGCTTATCTTGGTCTCTCGGACCTCTTCATCAGTTCCCAAATTAACTGGTTCGGTGTCATTCAAGTTTGGCTTAGGTTTATTCTCGAAATGTTCCAATTCTCGATTTATTTCTCTAAAAGCCTCGTCTTCATCGTATTCCGGTTCTTGGTTCATTATTTCCAGATTAGGTGGCGTGTTCGGATTTGAGCATGAGTTCCGCAAGCATGTCATGTTATTTAAAGCCGCATTATTAGGACCGAAAAGGAAGAATAAATAACAAAATTAGAAAGAGTGCAAAAGTAAGGAAATATTTATTTTATTTTCTTGGAATTTTCTGAAAACAAACAAAATTACATTGGGGAAACAAAAAAATACAAGAAAACAAAGAAAAACATCCAAGCTACATCCCGAAGTAACTTGTGATGAAGGAAAAACGACAGGACAAATCTACCAGAACTCCTGCCTGATTGGGAAGGGTGTGGCTTTCCAATTTTGCAATTTAGCTTCAGGGCCCACATACAGCACCTCAGCGGTGCTTGTTCCTTCTCCCAATTGGACCATATTAACATCATAGAGCATTTGCCTCATGGCCCCACATATGTCTTCAATTTCCTCCGCCGTAAAGACCTCGTCTTCTTCTTCTTCACTGTACCTTGGTCGGACAAAAGTTTGGTACAGATGCGGCAATGGTCGCGGCAGAACCCATCCTTTCTCCTTTCTCTTTTTGGCCCATCTTTCATCTTCAGGGGTTGGGCGAAAGCCCACTCCGAAAAACTTTTCAGCTACAGGTAAAGTTATCAGCTTCGGCACTCCTTGTAGGGACTTTCCCAAACCTTTTCCTGGCCGGAAGCCATGTTTAATCATTTCTTTTGCCACCATGATGGAGGCATTAGACAAAAAAGGTTGGGGGAGAGGGTTCCCTTCTTCGTGTTGATCCGCCAACACAATCTCGAAAGCTTGATAGACAATGTTTTCGCTTCCCGCTTCCGCTTCCAAGCAAGGTATGGATGGATCTCCGGTAAATTGATTGCTCATCTTCCCCGTGGACCACGATCTCTTGTCCCTTGTGCTCAAATTTCAACATCTGATGGAGGGTAGAGGGCACAGCTCCGGCCGCATGAATCCATGGTCTCCCTAGAAGAAAATTGTAAGAAGTATCCATATCCAAGACTTGGAATGTCACTTCGAAGTCCACCGGGCCGATGGTCATAATCACATCAATCTCTCCGACAGTATCTCTTTTCACACCGTCAAAAGCTCGCACACATATGTTGTTAGGCCGAATCCTTTCAGCTCTGATTCCTATGCGGCCTAGAGTGGAAAGTGGGCATATGTCTACCCCCGAACCCCCGTCAACCATGACCCTCTTCATATAGTAGCCTTCGCTTTTGACAATCAAATGCAAAGCTTTGTTGTGGGCGGCACCCTCCAAAGGCAAATCAGCTTTACTGAAGGAAATCTGATTGATCGCGAAGAATCTTTCTGTCATTCTTTCAAGTTGTTCGGATGAAGTCTCAATAGGCACATATGCCTCATTCAAGGCTTTTAGCAAAACCTTTTGATGTTCAGTAGACTTCATTAAAAGGGACAACATCGACACTTGCTCTGGCCATTTGCGCAGTTAGTCTATCACCTCATAGTCAGGCATTTGCATCTTTTGAAAAAAGACCTCTGCCTCTTCAGCACTTACAGGTTTCTTTGATAGGAAATGCCTTTGTGTGGCATTATTTACCTCCTGCGTGTTTAAGTACCTTTGCCCTAGGACGCTATCAGATGAATCTCCGGCAACCTCTTTCCCTTTGCGCATAACAAGTGTTCGTTGGTAGCTCCAGGGTACTGCGGATGGATCTGTCATTGGTTTTTGTTGCACGCGTGCAATAACCACAGGTTCATCTGGTTTTCGGGCCACATAAGTTCCCTTTGGTACATACATTGATGTTTCTCTCTTTAAATGGAACTTCTTGGGGGCACCTATGGACAGTGGTTTTCCCACTCTACCTCGTGGGAGGTAAAGGACTCCACCCTTCTGAGACGATGCTTTTAATTCAATCGTCTTTTCGGATTTGGTTTCAAGAGCTTCAACCTTTTTCCCCATTTTCTCTTGTTTCGGGGTAGCCTCGGGACGCTTCTCTATGTTGGCGATGGCGATTATCGCTTTCAAAGCTGGGTCAAATTCTTTGTCGTCACAAATCATCCCAATCACCGGTCCGTTGTTGTGGGCTGGTAATGGGTTGTTTGTCACATTTGGGATGTCTTCATCCGCGAAGACGATCCTCCCTTGATTGATCAATTCTTGCACTGCCTTCTTTAACGTCCAACAATTGTCAGTACTGTGTCCTTCAACACCTGAATGATATGCACAGTATATCCCCCTCTGGTAGGCAGGAGAGTCTGGATTCTGCCTGTTCTGCGGAACAGGCTGCAATAGGTTTTCTTGCCCGAGTTTTGGGAAAAGAGTGGAATACGGCTCCCCAATCGGTGTAAAGCTCGTTTTGGGTTGCTCACGGTGGCGAGCGTTATTTGGCCGTGGATTATACTGGTTTGGGTAAGGAGGTTGGTTTCTCTGGAATGGAGGTGGATTCCTGTTGGCTGGTGGCTGTGGCCGTGCCTGAGGTTGAATGTTCATGACCGCATAGGGTGGAGGCGGAGGAGCATAAGCCATGCCGTGATGTGGATAGTAATGTTGGGGGACCCTGTCGGAGAATACCTGCCTCGAGGTTCGATATCTCCTGTCTTCTACCGCTGCCATAGCAGATTCTTCTTTCTTCTTGCTTCGGGGCATCCCTCCAGACCCGCCTTGAATGGCTTGGGAAGTTGCCCGAATGGCCGCTTGGCTCAAAATTCGCCCTGTTTTCAAGCCACTTTCTACCATCTCTCCGATCTTGATAGCTTCGGCAAAAGGTTTTCCCATTGCCGACATCATATTTTGAAAGTAATCGGGCTCTTGAGCTTGGAGAAAAGTCGTGACCATTTCAATTTCGTCCATGGGGGGTTTCACCCTGGATGCTTGCTCTCGCCACTTGATGGCATATTCTCTGAAGCTTTCCGAGGGCTTCTTTTTTAAGTTCGATAGAGAATTCCTGTCCGGCGCAATATCGATGTTGTATTGGAATTGTTTTACAAAATCTCTGGCCAGATCATCCCAGATGTGCCATCGAGATATGTCTTGATCCATATACCACTCCGATGCTATTCCGACCAAACTCTCTCCGAAGTACGCCATCAACAATTCTTCTTTGCCGCCGGCACCTCAATTGATTGCAGTATTTCTTCAAATGAGCAATGGGGTCGCCATGTCCGTTGTACTTTTCGAACTTTGGTGTCTTAAAACCTGATGGCAAATGGACGTGCGGGAACATGCACAGATCGGCGTAAGATACACTCTTCTGTCCACTCAGACCTTGCATGTTCTTAAAGCTTTGTTCCAAACTCCTCATTCTTTTTGCCATCTCTTCCTGCTCGGGGGTCTTTGGATTTTGGCTCGGAAGGAACTCATATCGAGGTGGCTGAGAATATGTATTGGCTGCAACCTGGGTATGGTCCCGTGTGAGCGGTGGTGCCGGGAATGTAAAGGATGAGGAGTCGAAGAAAGGAGCATGTGTGGTGGGGTGCGTTGTGATTGGAACTGGCAATTCAACGGACGTTCTTGCAGATGTATCATGTGGTGTCACCCGAGGATGGGATGTGGAGGGTGATTCAGAGAGGTTTGTAGCGTTAGAATACCCGAATAGAGTAGGCGGATAATTGATGGGGGTATTTGAAATTCCGCTTGACCTGAGAAGAATTTCAGGGAACCCAGGGATCAGACTCGGGGCTCTTTCCCGTTGTTCCAATCGTCCAACATCTCGAGCATGCGGCAACGCAACATTCTATTCTCCTCCAAAGCTGCCGACTCAGTAGCCGGGATGGTTGTCAATGAGCTTTCCTCCGAAACGGGAATGGTTGCTAAAGGCATTTCTGAAGACATGTCGGCACCCTTTTTTGATCTAGTAAAATAGGAATGAGTACTCTCAGGCTGCCGAACTTTTCCTTTGGACCTTGTGAAGTACGAATGTGGTGCCGGATTACCGCAAAGTCAACCACTTTTACTAAAACCTGGATTTCAGCAAACAAACGGTTAGTCTGAAACAACATAACAAATAAGTAATCTCACGTTGGGTGTGATGCACTTATACAGGTGACAATGTTGCTACATGTATTCGCTTGCGATGCGTCATTCCGGTTTGTATCGATCTTCTTTTTCTCTTAACTTCTTTCCCCCCCCTTTTTTTCATTTTTATTTTTATTTATTTATTTTTTAGTGATGGTCGAATCTTATGTGGATTGCCTACGTATCATGTCCCCGCATGAATCAGACCGGGCGTAGTTCGGAAACAATAGACATAAGATGAAGTGTTCATGAATTTTATTTCAACAAACTTAAAACTTGAAACAACTTGCAAAATACAACAATGGAGAAAAACTCGTAAAAGGACAACAGGACTCTAAAACAAAAGACTCTCCTAAGCATGTTCCAACGCCTCGAATCTTTGCGCCGGGGGGGCGCTGTTTGGCCTTGCTGCAGTTCTTGGGGTGAGATCTTTCTGTATACTTCCCAATTCTGCCATGACCTGGTGGACACATTCCATGATTGAAGAAAAGAGGGCAGGCCGAGGTACTTGTTTGCAGTTCAAACACTTCATAGTAATGTAGTGCCCGATCTCATTGATCCTGGTTCTGATTATGTCTTTTTCTCTGAGCAGCTGCCCTATGTGCCCGTTCTTTGCCCCTAATACTTGAGAGTTGCCGGAGACATGGTCCAAGAGCCTATCTATTTGTCTTTCCATCCGTGCCATCAAGTTGTGACAACGGTCTCTATCTGCTTTAGCATCCTGGACTTGCCCGAGAGTTCGCTCTTTAAGAGTGGCATTTGCTTTTCTCAAATCAACGATGATTGCATCATAGTCTTTCTCTACTTGTTGTAGACGGAGTTCTTCTTGGTGGGCCGCTCTCTTCCATTTTGTTCGGATTGCAACCAAGGCCGCTTTTGCCTTCTCCAAGTCTTCTTGGTGTTCAAAGGCTTTTCTTTCCAAATCGTTTATCAGCATTTGATCACTCCGACTCCTCCTCGACCTTTCTGCGGCCAATTGCATCTCTTGAATTCGAGTTTGGAGTGCTTCTCTTTCCTGCTCCCAACCGGCCCTTTCCCGATCGAAGTCAGCCTGTTGTATGTCCATGGCCGCTTCCAGGATTCCTTTGTCTTCTTTTAAAGTGTTGATGCAAGATTGGAAATTTTGTGCTCTCTCATGCTCAACCTCCCTAACTCTGGCTTCTATTTCTCTCTCCCAATCGACGGCATACTTCACTGACCTTTCTGACCTTTGCTCTGGTATTGGTTGGTTGTGGAACCATTCAAGATAAGCAAGACTCACTTCTCCCCGTTCCCGGTCGGCAACCATTTCGTTGA
Source organism: Nicotiana noctiflora (assembly GCA_032618575.1). Lineage (NCBI taxonomy): Eukaryota > Viridiplantae > Streptophyta > Magnoliopsida > Solanales > Solanaceae > Nicotiana > Nicotiana noctiflora. The sequence goes on along the minus strand of JASVEL010010872.1, from coordinate 19,930 downwards.
TGTCGGAGAGTCGACTACCGAACCAAACCTTCTGTGCATAAGTCTCCCTCGGGGTCTCTTCTATCACAAATTCCCATACAAAAGATCGCATATCCTCAATTGGGGCCTTTTTCTGTTCTCTTCCCAGCTGCCGCATGACACGTAGCGGGGCATATGGTTGGAAACCCCCGAAACCCATTAATATGTAGAATGGGCGGTATGTCGACATATGCATGATTTTGGCGGAAGGGAACCAATAATAATTCCAGGTAAGTTGATCGGCTCTCAAAGAGTTGAGGAGTTCTTGCCAAGTCCTCAAGTCTTCTGGAAGGTTACAACGGGCGGCTCTGTTTGTATGACAACGAATATAATTCAGCCAATCTGCTTTGAAGTTTATCACAATTGGGTGATGGTAGAGATGCTCTATAAACCACATTTGTAATAAAATATTGCAACCCTCAAAATAGTCTTGTCCTTCTTGGCACCGAGTTAAGGCCCGGAAGATGTCTCCTAGTATCATCGGAAGAACAGTGTGTTCCTCGTTACTCTGTAGATATGAGACTACCGCAGCTAAACGGATCCTGATGCGCCCACCACGTTCGGGAAAAACCATGGTTCCCAAAAAGCGATCATGAAAGCATAGATTCTTAAATCTCCCCAGGCGTCATAATTTAGCTGGTTAACAAATTCGACGTTTGAGAATTTCCCAAACCCTTCCTTATCACCAAATCTGTCGTAGAGATAATCTAGTGGCACCCAACCGTTCTCCGGACAACCGAGGGGAACCCGCCGGAGACATAGCTTTTTCAAGAAGTTATTCACACTTATCCGCCTAGGAGCTGCAGGCCTCATCTTGTGCAAATCTCTTCCGAGCCCTGTGAGTCCGCCCAATTCTTCCAAAGTGGGTGTCATTTCACAATCCCGAAATTTGAACACATTGCTTGTTGAGTCCCAAAAACTCACTAAAGCTCTGATCACATTTTTATCCGGTTTTATCATCATGATGTCCGGAAGAAACTTGAGGTGCTTGTGAACTTGATTTCTTTCCCAAGCTGAAAAACTAGTCCACCATTTACGGAGCCGATCTGGGGTTTTGTCCTGGACCATGAACATAGGTGGCATTTCGTCTCTCACCCTTTTTTGGCCGATTCGTTGCGTGGAAGTCATGCTGATCCTAGAAAAGATAAAAATGGGTTTAAGATTTAAAAAAAAAATTATTTTTTTATTTTTTATTATAGATATATAAAAAAATATGAATCTTGTTAATACGGCCTTTCAGCACTTGAAGAAGATTTGAAGGCTGTATAACAGGATACCAGTGTGATATCTATATTCCGTTTTGCAAAATTAGTCCTCCGGCGCCCCTTTTGAGGCGTTTGGCTATTTTTGCAAAATTTCCTAACTCTCGACTAAGAACAAAAATCATAATTCTAATATATATATATATATATTTTTTTTTTTTTATATTTTAAATTTTTTTTTATTTTTTATTTTCTTAAAAAAAATCAGTATTAGTTGAGCCCGATATGGGTTGCCTACGTATCTCATTTTTGGTGAGAATCAAACTTGCGTAGTTCGAAAATAAAAGAACTAAATTATTTTAAGAAAAGAAAACTAACTATTTTTTTTAAACAGCATTTCTAAAACAAATTACTTTCAAAGGAACTAAGAAAATTTATTTGGAAATTTATTTTCAAAGAAACTAAACTATTTTTGTAAAATTAAGAAAATTTATTTGGAATTTTTTGCAATTTTTCAGAATTTATTTTCAAAGAATTAACTATTTTCATAAATTTAAGAAAATTTAGTTTGGAATTTTTTTTTTGCAATTTTTCAGAATTTATTTTCAAAGAATTAACTATTTTCATAAAATTAAGAAAATTTAGTTTGGAATTTTTTTTTTGCAATTTTTCAGAAATTATTTTCAAAGAACTAACTATTTTCATAAAATTAAGAAACTTTAGTTTGGAATTTTTATTTTATTTTATTTTTTTTTTATTTTTTGCATTTTTTTTTTCATAATTTATTTTCAAAGAACTAACTATTTTCATAAAATTATTTTAACTATATACCCTGACGTTTTCCACTTCTTCCTCTTTTTTAACAAACCGGTCGGCATGTAAGATCGAAACAAATAAATGCACAAAGAGATGCAACAAGTTGGTCTTTTTGTTTCAGGTACACCTGTCCTAGACAGGCCCAACCCCTGTGTTAGGCCTCCTAAGTCAAATATGCACATGATGCAAATAAATGTTCCTATCGGGGATCCGGCATAAGGTCTTGTTATTCTAAATCATCATCATGTTGGAAAAGTGTCTAGACTGGCTTTAACTCGAGCGGACAACTCGAGCCGAAGAGTGTCAGTGCACCGGTAGCATGGCTTTCCGGCTTAATTGACAAAAACTCTCCGCCTAAACATGTGTGACTACAAAATCCTTCACCGGATGCCAAGCACCACAGCTATCTTGAGAAAAACGGGCTATGTCAAGCAAATGCCCGGTATTATATTTCAAAAGACTCAAAAAGAAGAAAAAAAAAAAAAAATGGGTATCGGCACAATTTATATACAGTTCACAAAATATCAAAGCGGTAAAACAACATTTAGCATATAAAATATAAACATGTAATAAAATCAGATAATAAATAAGCCAAATAAAATAATTATTCAAAGCTCGAATTCTTAAACCCCGAACCAGTAGTTCTGGGTTTGTGTCCCCAGCAGAGTCGCCAGAGCTGTCACACCTCCTTTTGGCGCGCCCCTTACCCCGAAGGATAGAAGCGTGAGGGAGTTTTTCCAATTTAAGTGACAATATTCGAAACGGAATTATTCTATTTATTTTAGAGTCGCCACTTGGAATAAATTAAGGTGTTCCAAGTCACCGATTTATTTAAATCCCGAATCGTGGAAACTTTCGACTTTCCAAATGAAGTCTGCGAACCAGAAATTCTAAGTAAGGAATTCTGTTGACCCGAGGGAAGGTGTTAGGCACCCCCGGATCCCGTGGTTCTAGCACGGTTGCTTCAATTATTATAAATGGCTAAAAATTATCTGATTTTTATACATGTTTATAAATTATATGCTGTTAATCAATTTCAAACCGCTTTAACCTGTTAAACTTTGCATTTTAGATTTAAATGGGAATGGCCCATATTTATTTCTATGAAGTAGCCTAGTCATATGAACAACTTTACAACCACAATAGTATATTAAACATATATTGACAACAATTGAGTTTCCATGGTAGCGCTACGGTACTGAAGGTTTGACATTAACTGATAATAAAGGCCTCTTATACGAATCGCTAGTAGTGTTATCCTAAAGCAAATAAATTGATGAGCGGAGTCTCGTGTTATATAAACTATCATGCAAAAATTCGACGGATGTTTAATAGCATTTGGATAGGTTCAACATTTATCTTTATGTAAGAGATAAAATAAAGATAATCTTACTTCTAAAAGAACTTGTCAAAAAAAACCTATATTACTAAATTACATGTGTTTTAAACTTGGCAACATTTGAAGTTCAATTAAAATCCTAAAACATGTAATGAAATACCATTCATTTCACTAGGACTTGGCCACCTTGTTTCCAACTCCAAATACATTCAAATTATTAACAATCAATTAAAATAAAACATGCTTCCAATAGGTAACAATACAAGCATCATGACTAAAAGGCAATCTTCATTAAACTAATAATGTCCAAATACAAACATGGTTTATTGAAACTGCCACTCCGAACAACAAAGCTTTAAACTGTAAGCAATTGAGAACTATAAAAGAATAAGTAGAATCATTCTAATGAACTGAAATACATTTCATGTTTCAATTTCCTCATGGTTAATTCGTTTTTCTTCAATTATTTCCACAACCAAACAGAGTTACATGAAGGAAAATGTACCTGGAATTCGAAGGCAAGGAGAGAGATCAGTGAACTATTCAAACAGTAAGCGAAACAACAAACAACAGCAGCAGCAAATCCCAACAAGAATCCGAGAGAACCAACAGCCAAAAGACGAACAGAAATCCCAGAAGTGGTTTGCAACAAAAGCAGGGAATTCAAAACCCAAACAAGCAAACAGAACAGTGCTTAAGTGAATTAAGAAATAGGGCTTTATGAACTGAAACACGAATCAAACTTAATTCAAGCTAAAGAAACTGCTTATGTGTATTTTCTCAAATCTGTCTAAGAGTGTATGTCTGTCTGAAAAATATGTTTTCTCTCGAATCTGTGTGTTCTCACTGTGTGTGTTTTCAGAGAGTATCTTCCAGAGAGTTTCTATCTGTTTCTTCTTTAGAATTCTCTCAAGTGATTTTAGCTCTCAAAAATGTCTGTCTACTGCCAGTGTACTCTCTGCCTTTTATAGGCCAAAAACAATCCTCAAAACCTATCAAATATTCCTTGCACATGCCTCTCTTTGAACCTCTAAATCATCCTCCCATGTGCCTTTTATTTTCCAGCTCAAAAGAGCATTCACAAGGGTTTAACACACTAAGAACTAATCATGACAACTCTCTGTCCAATCCTATTTTTAAAATGAAAAGGTGTATTGGCAAGCCTATCCTTTCTGTTCAAGACATGTGACATAGTTCCCATGTGCACTACACCTCTTAGACAAACTATTGTTGGCTTTCAGATTTTAAGTTAAAACAACTATCAGCAGTTAACTTATAAACTAAAATCAACCAAACAAACTTAATTCAATTCAACAGTGAATCAATGAATCTCGGCCAATGCCGGATTTGTGGCTCTAGTGTTCTAACAAACGAAACGACGAACCTAATCAACGACATTCGTATAGTCGATTACAACAAACACAATCAATAACACACAATTGATGAACAAAAATTTTTTCATTCTTCAACACTTAAGCCGAGAGAAGAAGAAAAAATGAAGCAAATACGAAACTAAATGTTCAACGACGCTAATCGACGCGAACCTGTATTCAACCACATTGGTAATCAAATAGACAAAACAAGACTTTAGAATTGGCAATTCAATGAAACAGTGATTCTCGGCCAAAGCAAAGGAAACAAGGAAAATGAAGCTAACTAATCGACGACGCTAATCGACGCAAACACATATTCTATATTATTCGATTAGCCGATTACGATATGCGTAATCGACAAACAAATCCGACAAAGCAGTGACTAACAATTTCGGACAAGCATGTTACAATTTCAATATCAAACAAACTTAACGATATTAACAACGAATCGAATTCGATTCACAATTAACCGTTAAACGACGAAGAATAACAACTAACAATTCGACCAAATAAAAGGTCCCAAGAGATGAAGAAAATAGAGACGGCCGACAAACATCGGAGAATTCAATCAACAAAAGACAAAAGCAAATTGAAATAAACGGTAAACATGAACATTACCTTAAAGAGAAATCAAAAATCGGCCACTTTTGGAGAAAATTCTCGGTTCTTGACTCAAATTCGGACTTTGGGAATCAAATGGATTTTAATTGAAATGTTTTCAACCGAAAACATCTCAATTAAAATCTACTCTAATCCCAATTTCTTCAAATCGAAACCGGCGGCTCAAATTGGGATTTAGGGTTCTTGAAGTCTTGATTTGGGGCTTCATGGTTTCGGGTTAGATTCGAGCAAAACCAAAGGTGGTTTGGTGATTAGGGAGACGAGGTGAAGGTATGGTATCAATTTGGGGTTGATTGGGGTGATTTTGGTTTTGGCTCGAATCTTCAATTGAAGATTCGAGGAGATGGGGACTGATTCGAAGTTAACCGTGCTCAGGGTTCGAAAGAGGGGGTCTTGGAGGTGCCATGGTGTTAATTTGGGAGTGATTGGCCTACCGGAACCGCCGTGAGGCGATTTCCGGTAGGCGGAGTATGGCGGAGATGGGCGGCGTTACAGGGGACGACGGGAAAGGGTCGTTTGGGTGAAACGAAAGCGGCAGGGGTTTTGGGGTCTTGGGTATTTTTGTTAGGTTAATTATTTTGTTAATCATGGACCGTTGGATGAAGTATCATCAACGGTCCAGATTGAAAGAAAGGATATGGGGCGGGTTGCATTGGGCCGGTTTGGGAAGATGGTTGGGTTTGGTAGAGTTGGGCTCAATTTTTGGCCCAATTCTGAAATTTTCCTTTTATTTCATTTTATTTGATTTTGTTTTCCTTATTCTACTTTCTAAATTAATTTTTTTAAATATAAGCAAAAAATTATAAAAATCCTAATTAACTCACAAATAACAAATTGATGCTTAATAATAAAAAAAATTATCATACGTTATAAAATAACAAATTAAAACAAAAATTACACAATTAGACACTAAATGGCAAAAAATGCAAAAGATACATAATTTTTGTTATTTTTTCATTTTCGTGAAACCGACTTAATTACTCTAAATCACAAACACGAATTTATATGCAAATGCAAACATTTTGCATTTTATATTGATTTAAATAGAAATGCGCACACAAAAGATACAAATAATAAGAGAAAAATAACACAAAAAATCACGAAAATCACGCTCAAAACAAAACTATTTTTATTTTGCATTTTTGGGAGTAATTCTCATGTAGGGCAAAAATCACGTGCTCACATATATATATGTATGTGTACCACAAAATAACAAGAAATAATCAAGTAATAACACAATAAGGAATATCTTAAAGAATTCAACAATTAACCACAAGTTAATAATTTCACAAAGAAAACAAAATATAATGTAAACACGAATTATATCACCAAAAAGAAATAGCAAGCAATTGCACGGCATCACCCTTCGTGCTTTTACTCTCATCCTCACCAAATAAACAAATAAAGTACACGGCATCACCCTTCGTGCTTTTACTCTCATCCTCACATCCATAGTACGGCATGATCCTTCGTACATGGTTCAATAACAGGGCACGGCATGATCCTTCGTGCATAATCAATAAATAAACATGGCACGGCATTAACCTTCGTGCATAAATAAATAAACATGGCACGGCATCACCCTTCGTGCATTATCACTCTTCCTCACCCAAATAACAATCACGGTTAAGGGCAGGAGAAAGAAACAACAATTCATAAATCGTCCCATCAAGGGCAATCAATAATTATCTTCACAACAAGTCCCAATAAGGGAGAACAATAATGATTCACATGTAATATATCTCAAAATATCATTTTCCAACGACTCACGGTCATACTAGACGCCAGTTGTATGGATGCTCGTCACCACAGCCCATACACCGCACTCGATCACATAACACATAACACATAATCCTGTTCCCTCAAGCTAGGATAGAACAAACACTTACCTCGAAAGTTTACGAACGATTCAATCCGTAGCAATGCCTTTTCCTTTTGAATTAGACTCCAATCCAATCGTATCTATACACAATTGATTTAATATCATCAATTCTACTTAACAAACTAGTTCATATTGCTAAATATGGTTTTTACAACATTCTGCCCGGAATAGTAAAATCCGACCCCGGGCCCACATAATCGCAACTCAAGTTTCGAACCAAATTAATTTCACCCAATCTTCCATGAGTTCACATATACAATTTGTTCTTAAGTTCGACTCCAAAACGAGGTCTAAATCGCAATTTCTTTGAAAGCCCTAACTATACCCATTTCTCTAATTTTTCAACCAATTTACACATGTTTAGGCCTAAGAATTTGATTGATGTTGATGAAAAGTGAAGAAGACGAGTTAAACAATACTTACCCGATGAACCTTGATGAAAAGTTGCTCTAAGGATCGCCTAAGGTCTGTTGGAGAAGAGAGAGTTGAGAGAAATGGAAATAATCCCGTATGTTCTGTTTTTGCAGAACTTAAATCACTGGGCGAAAGTTTTGTTCTATGCGATCGCAGGGCTACTGATGCGATCGCATAGAGTGAGGTCGTTTGTACACTGCGATCGCATGGAAGAAGATGCGATCGCATAGAATGGGCAGGCTACATTATGCGATCGCAGGACACAGTGTGCGATCGCATAGAGGAGAAATGGGAGGCTGGCTGTTTACACAATGCGATCGCATTACATGGTATGCGATCGCGTAGAGGAAAAATGGCAAGCTATGCGATCGCAGGAACAATGATGCGATCGCATAGAAGAAAAATGGGGACAGTAAAATTACTCTACGCGATCGCGAATGATAGTATGCGATCGCATAGGAGGAAAAGTGGAAGTTATGCGATCGCATGGGCTCTATTGCGATCGCACGGAAGGATTTTTGGGACCTCTGATCTTTGCTCTATGCGATCGCAGCTACACCTATGCGATCGCATAGAAGAAAATCTCTGTGCAAAAATTGCAGAGTTTCTGCTGCATTTTCAAGTTCAAAACCATCCCGTTACCTATCCGAAACTCACCCGAGCCCTCGGGGATTCAAACCAAGTATGAACACTGACTCAAAAACATCATACGAACTTGCTCGCGCGATCAAATCACCAAAATAACATCAAAATCAAGGAATTGAGCCTTAAAACTCAAGAATTCTTTCAAATTTCATAATTTCCAAAATTTCCAATTTAAGGCCGAAACACGTCAAACGACGTCCGTTTTCAACCAAACTTTACGGGAAGTGCTTAACCAACATATATGACCTGTACCGGGCGTCGGAACCAAAATACGAGCCCGATACCAGTACTTTTTAATCAAATTTCAGTTTCATTTTCCTTAAACATTTTCAGAAAACAATTTAACAGAAAAATTCTTTTACCGGGGTTCTAGACCTCGGATTTCAATTCCGGACATATGCCCAAGTTCCATATTTTTCTACGGATTTTCCGAGACAGTCAAATCACGGATCCGGGTCCGTTTACTAAAAATGTTGACCAAAGTCAACCATATCAATATTAATATCAAAATTCTTCTACTTTTACTCATATTTCACATATTTCAACATAAATATTTTTCAGCTTTGTGCCCGGACTGTGCACGCAAATCGAGGCAACATAGAATGAGGTTTTCAAGGCCTCAGAAGCTCGAAATGATTAATTAAATAAGTGATGACCCTTTGGGTCGTCACAATCTCCACCTCTAAAACAACCGTTCGTCCTCGAACGGACAAAAGAAAGAAGTACCGAGTCAGGAAACAAGTGTGGGTAACGGCTCCGCATATCAGACTCGGACTCCCAGGTCGATGCCTCAGGAGGCTGACCTCTCCACTGAACACGCACAGAAGGATAACTCTTCGACCTCAGCTGTCGAACCTGCCGGTCTAGAATGGCTATCGGCTCCTCCTCGTAAGATAGATCATTGTCCAATTGGACAGTACTGAAGTCTAACACATGTGTGGGATCGCCGTAGTATCTCCGAAGCATAGATACATGAAAAACTGGATGCACGGCTGATAAGCTAGGGGCAGAGCTAGTTTGTAAGCCACCCCTCCCACTCGGTCTTGAATCTCAAATGGGCCAATATACCTATTCTTCCCGAACCTCATCACGCCCTTCATAGGCGACACTCGGAGCAATACTTGCTCACCGACCATGAAATCTACATCTCGAACCTTACGATCCGCATAAGTCTTCTCTCTGGACTGAGTGGCACGCAATCTCTCCTGGATAATTTTGACCTTATCCAAGGCCTCCGGAACTAAGTCTGTACCCAACAACCGAGCCTTCCCCGGCTCAAACCATCCGACTGGAGATCGACATCGCCTACCATACAACGCCTCATACAGGGCCATCTGGATGCTGGACTGGTAGCTGTTATTGTAGGCGAACTCTGCTAATGGCAGAAATTGGTCCCACGAGCCTCCGAAATCAATGGCACAGGCTTCAAGCATGTCCTCTAGAATCTGAATAATCATCTCAGACTGACCATCTATCTAGGGATGAAAAGTTGTACTCAGCTGAACCTGGGTGCCTAACTCCTGCTGGACCGCTCTCCAGAACCGCGAGGTAAACTGCGTACCCCGATCAGAGATAATAGATACTGGCACCCCATGGAGACGAACAATCTCCCTAATGTAAACCTCCGCTAACCTCTCCGACGAGTAGGAGACGGACACTGGAATAAAGTGTGCTGATTTGGTCAGTCTATCAACAATGACCCAAATAGCATCAAATTTCCTCCGAGTCAAAGGAAGTCCAGTAACGAAGTCCATAGTGATCCGCTCCCATTTCCACTCGGGAATTTCAATCCTCCGGAATACACCACCAGGTCTCTGGTGCTCATATTTCACCTGCTGACAATTTAGACACCGAGCGACATACGCAACGATATCTTTCTTCATTCTGCGCCACCAATAGTGTTGCCGTAAGTCCTGGTACATCTTCGCGGCGCCTGGGTGAATAGAATACCGCGAACTGTAGGCCTCTGCTAAGATCAACTCTCGAATTCCTTCGACATTGGGCACACAAACTCGACCCTGCAATTTCAATACCCCATCATCATCTAGATTTACCCGTGTGGCACCTCCCCGCTGTACTGTATCTCTCAACTCACGCAAATGAGGATCATCAAATTGCCTCTCACGGATACGCTCTAATAAGGAAGAACGAGCGACCGTGCAGGCTAACACTCGGCTAGGCTCAGAAATGTCTAATCTCACGAACCGGTTGGCTAAGGCCTGGACATCTAGAGCTAATGGTCTCTGATTGACCGGAATATATGCAAGACTACCCATGCCGGCATACTTTCTACTCAATGCATCGGCCACCACATTGGCCTTACCTGGGTGATATAATATAGTAACATCATAGTCCTTTAGCAACTCTAACCATCTCCGCTGTCGTAGATTCAACTCCTTTTGCTTGAACAAATATTGTAGGCTTTTGTGATCACTGTACACCTCACATGTCACACCATATAGATAATGCCTCCGCTTGATCAAACAAACGAAAACAGTCAAGTGATGATCATGAACTGGATAATTCTTCTCATGTATCTTTAATCGCCTCGAAGCATAAGCGATAACCTTACCATCCTGGCATCAATACCGCTCCAAGCCTCGTACGAGATGCGTCACAATAAACCGTATAAGGCCCTGTACTCGTAGGTAGTACCAACACCGGTGCGGTGGTCAAGGGCTGTCTCGAGCTTCCGAAAGCTCGCCTCACACTCCTCTCGACCACCGAAACTCGGACACCCTTCTGGGTCAACCCGGTCATCGGGGCCGCAATAGAAGAAAACCCCTCTACAAAACGACGGTAGTAACTCGCTAATCCCAAGAAACTCCGTATCTCGGTGAAGCTGGTCGAGGCCAATTCTGGACTGCCTCAATCTTCTTTGGGTCTACCCGAATACCCTCCACAGATACAATGTGACCCAGAAATGCTACCGAACTCAGCCAGAACTCACATTTTGAAAATTTGGCATATAGATGATTATCCTTCAGAGTCTGAAGAACCACTCGGAGGTGCTGCTCGTGCTCTTCCTGGCTGCGGGAGTACACCAGGATGTCATCTATAAAGACTATCACGAACAGATCTAAGTAAGGCCCGAATACCCGATTCATCAACTCCATGAATGCTGCTGGGGCATTGGTCAACCCAAAGGACATGACCAAGAACTCATAATGCCCATATCTAGAGCGAAAGGCTGTCTTAGGAATGTCAGCCGCCCTGATCTTCAACTGATGGTAGCCTGACCTCAAGTCTATCTTAGAGAATACTCTCGCTCCCTGGAGCTGGTCAAACAAATCATCAATCCTCGACAGTGGATATTTATTTTTAATAGTCACCTTGTTTAACTGCCGGTAATCAATACACATTCGCATCGAGCCATCCTTCTTCTTTACAAATAATACAGGTGCTCCCCAGGGGGAAACACTGGGCCTGATAAAACCCTTCTCAAGGAGGTCTTGCAACTGATCTTTCAACTCTTTTAGTTCCGGCGGGGCCATACGATAGGGTGGAATAGAGATGGGCCGAGTGCCCGTGCCAAATCAATACATAAGTCAATATCCCTGTCGGGTGGCATGCCCGGCAGGTCTGAAGGAAAAACCTCAGGAAACTCCCGTGCAATAGGGACTGAATCAATGGAAGGAACTTCTGCGCTGGAATCACGAACATAAGCCAAATAAGCTAGACACCCCTTCTCGACCATACGTCGAGCCTTAACATAAGAAATAACGGTGCGAACGGAGTGGCTTGAGGTACCCTTCCACTCTAATCGGGGTGATTCTGGCAAGGCTAAGGTGACAGTCTTAGCATGGCAATCAAGAATAGCATGGTATGGGGACAACCAGTCCATCCCCAATATGACATCAAAATCTACCATATCCAAGAGCAACAGATCAACACGGGTCTCAAGACCCCCAAATATAACTACGCACGCACGATGCACCCGATCGACTACAATAGAGTCACCCACTGGCGTAGCCACATAAACTGGAATATCCAGAGCATAGCTGGGCACAGCCAAATACGGTGCGAGGTAGGAAGACACATAGGAATATGTAGATCCAGGGTCAAATAATACCGAAGCACCTCCGCCACACACAAGAATAGTACCCGTAATCACGGCATCCGATGCCTCTGCCTCCGGCTCCGGCCGGTAAAGCATAGAATCGGGGATCCGCACCTCCCTCCGAGCCGCGTCTCTAGGACGACCATCAACCGGCCGACCTCTACCTCTCGCCGGACCGTCTCCACCTCTACGGTCTCGACCTCCACCTCTATAATCTCTACCCCCGCCTCCGGCCGGCTGGGCAGGCCGAGGGTCAGCTGGGGCCTCGAATCATAGGACGAGGACCTCGCTGCTGAGAGTTGCCCGCTGCTATAGGGCAATTCCTGATAAAATGACCCGGGTCGCCACAACCGTAGCAACTCTTAGACTGATAGGGCTGCTGGCCCTGACGACCTGAATGGCCTCCACGAACGCTCTGAAGAGGCCGAGCACTAATAGGAGACTGGTCTGAATAATACCCCCGAGAACCACGATCACCTGATCCACCCTGTGAAGCCTGAAGGGCGGAATGAAAAGGCCTGGAAGACTGGCCTCTATCAAAGGATTCTCTGCCACCAGAGGAAGAACCACCAAACCTGCCTGAATGACGAGGCCTCTTATCCGAAGAATAACCGCCTCCCCTAGCAAGAGCCATCTCAACTCTGCGTGTTGCATTGGCTGCCTCCTGAAATGATATGTCACTCCCCACGCCCATAGCCATCCGGAGTCTAATCGGCTGATTAAGCCCATCTATAAATCTGCGGACCCTCTCCCGCTCCGTGGGAAGTATCACCACCGCATGACGAGCCAAGTCAATAAATCTCGTCTCATACTGTGTAACTGTCATAGTGCCCCTGATGGAGGCGCTCAAACTGCCTCCGAAGTAAATCCCGCTGAGTAGCAAGGAGAAACTTCTCCATAAATAGTTCCGCAAACCGGTCCCATGATAGAGCTGGGGACCCTGCTGGTCGAGTCGAGCAATAATCTCTCCACCAAGTCTTGGCGGATCCTGCAAGTCTGAAGGTACAGAAATCAACTCCGTTTGTCTCCACGATCCCCATAGTCTTGAGAATCTCATGGCAACTGAATAAAAAGTCCTGAGGATCCTCTGATGCGGCTCCACTGAATGTAGTGGTAAATAACTTGGAGAACCGATCAAGCCTCCATAACGAATCAGAAGTCATGGCCGCTCCATCACCGGCATGAGCTGCGGTACCTGACTGAGTGGCCACAGCTGGCTGGATTACTGGTGCCTGAGGCTGAGGAGCTACTGGCTCCGGAGTACGAGCAATAGGAGTCTGGGCCCCTCCTCCAGCCTGAGAAGTAGCTGGGGCAACTGATAATAGACCCGCTCTGGCAATGCTATCCATAAATCCCGCTATTCTGACCAAAGCATCCCGGAGATCCGGGGTAATCAAAGCCTCTCCCGGGACCTGAGCTGGGCCCACTGGAGCTGCTGGAATCGGAACCTCCACGTCAATCTCAATATGGGGCTCCACCTCTGGGGTAGCTGCCTGGGGCTGAGCTCTACCCCTACCACGGCCTCTGATACGGCCTCGACCCCTGCCCCTCATAGGAGCTGCCTGGGGCTCGGCCTGCTGGTCAGCGGACGAAGAAGCGCGTGTCCTCACCATCTGCGAAAGGACAGAATAGAAATTCAATGAGTAATCGAGGAACAAGTCGCACGACAAGAAAGAACAAATGAGAGACTCTTTCCTAACTCAATAGACTCTGGAGGACAAGTACGGACGTCTCCGTACCTACCTCTCAAACTCTACTAAGCTTGTTCGTGAGTGGTGAGACCTATGTAACCTAGAGCTCTGATACCAACTGTCACGACCCGGATTTTTCCCCAACATCGGGATCGTGATGGCGCCTACTCGTGGTAGCTAGGCAAGCCACTGTATTCATACTATCCTGTTTTTAACACAATTTTAATTAAATAAATGCGGAATACTTTATCGAAATGGATATAACAAATCACAAAGTGAAAATTTTACTGAAATCCTCTACCCAAGACGTGGAGTCACCAACTCACAAACTACTATGGAATACTACACATAAAAGTCTGAAGGAAATATAACATAATACTGTTTGTCTCGAACAATGAGACTACAGCTATTAACATAAATAAAGAAAGAGACGCCGGGCCTGCGGACGTCTGCAAGCTACCTCGGTCTCAAATGTGATCAACTCCCACGCAATCTATTTACCGCTGTTGCTGCTCCTGATCGTAACCTAGACCTGTGCAAAAACGCACAGAAGTGTAGCATCAGCCTAACCGACCCCATGTGCTGGTAAGTGCCTGGCCTATCCCGGCGAAGTAGTGACAAGCCTAGGACCAGACACTCACATAAACCTGTGCAATTCAATATATATATGTATGTGTACCACAAAATAACAAGAAATAATCAAGTAATAACACAATAAGGAATATCTTAAAGAATTCAACAATTAACCACAGTTAATAATTTCACAAATAAAACAAAATATAATGTAAACACGAATTATATCACCAAAAAGAAATAGCAAGCAATTGCACGGCATCACCCTTCGTGCTTTTACTCTCATCCTCACCAAATAAACAAATAAAGTACACGGCATCACCCTTCGTGCTTTTACTCTCATCCTCACATCCATAAGTACGGCATGATCCTTCGTACATGGTTCAATAACAGGGCACGGCATGATCCTTCGTGCATAATCAATAAATAAACATGGCACGGCATTAACCTTCGTGCATAAATAAATAAACATGGCACGGCATCACCCTTCGTGCATTATCACTCTTCCTCACCCAAATAACAATCACGGTTAAGGGCAGAGAAAGAAACAACAATTCATAAATCGTCCCATCAAGGGCAATCAATAATTATCTTCACAACAAGTCCCAATAAGGGAGAACAATAACGATTCACATGTAATATATCTCAAAATATCATTTTCCAACGACTCACGGTCATACTAGACGCCAGTTGTATGGATGCTCGTCACCACAGCCCATACACCGCACTCGATCACATAACACATAACACATAATCCTGTTCCCTCAAGCTAGGATAGAACAAACACTTACCTCGAAAGTTTACGAACGATTCAATCCGTAGCAATGCCTTTTCCTTTTGAATTAGACTCCAATCCAATCGTATCTATACACAATTGATTTAATATAATCAATTCTACTTAACAAACTAGTTCATATTGCTAAATATGGTTTTTACAACATTCTGCCCGGAATAGTAAAATCCGACCCCGGGCCCACATAATCGCAACTCAAGTTTCGAACCAAATTAATTTCACCCAATCTTCCATGAGTTCAAATATACAATTTGTTCTTAAGTTCGACTCCAAAACGAGGTCTAAATCGCAATTTCTTTGAAAGCCCTAACTATACCCATTTCTCTAATTTTTCAACCAATTTACACATGTTTAGGCCTAAGAATTTGATTGATGTTGATGAAAAGTGAAGAAGACGAGTTAAACAATACTTACCCGATGAACCTTGATGAAAAGTTGCTCTAAGGATCGCCTAAGGTCTGTTGGAGAAGAGAGAGTTGAGAGAAATGGAAATAATCCCGTATGTTCTGTTTTTGCAGAACTTAAATCACTGGGCGAAAGTTTTGTTCTATGCGATCGCAGGGCTACTGATGCGATCGCATAGAGTGAGGTCGTTTGTACACCGCGATCGCATGGAAGAAGATGCGATCGCATAGAATGGGCAGGCTACATTATGCGATCGCAGAACACACTGTGCGATCGCATAGAGGAGAAATGGGAGGCTGGCTGTTTACACAATGCGATCGCATTACATGGTATGCGATCGCGTAGAGGAAAAATGGCAAGCTATGCGATCGCAGGAACAATGATTAGAAGGAAATTCTGGGCCTCAGTCTTACTCTATGCGATCGCGAATGATAGTATGCGATCGCATAGGAGGAAAAGTGGAAGTTATGCGATCGCATGGGCTCTATTGCGATCGCACGGAAGGATTTTTGGGACCTCTGATCTTTGCTCTATGCGATCGCAGCTACACCTATGCGATCGCATAGAAGAAAATCTCTGTGCAAAAATTGCAGAGTTTCTGCTGCATTTTCAAGTTCAAAACCATCCCGTTACCTATCCGAAACTCACCCGAGCCCTCGGGGATTCAAACCAAGTATGTACACTGACTCAAAAACATCATACGAACTTGCTCGCGCGATCAAATCACCAAAATAACATCAAAATCAAGGAATTGAGCCTTAAAACTCAAGAATTCTTTCAAATTTCATAATTTCCAAAATTTCCAATTTAAGGCCGAAACACGTCAAACGACGTCCGTTTTCAACCAAACTTTACAGGAAGTGCTTAACCAACATATATGACCTGTACCGGGCGTCGGAACCAAAATACGAGCCCGATACCAGTACTTTTTAATCAAAATTCAGTTTCATTTTCCTTAAACATTTTCAGAAAACAATTTAACAGAAAAATTCTTTTACCGGGGTTCTAGACCTCGGATTTCAATTCCGGACATATGCCCAAGTTCCATATTTTTCTACGGATTTTCTGAAATAGTCAAATCACGGATCCGGGTCCGTTTACTAAAAATGTTGACCAAAGTCAACCATATCAATATTAATATCAAAATTCTTCTACTTTTACTCATATTTCACATATTTCAACATAAATATTTTTCAGCTTTGTGCCCGGACTGTGCACGCAAATCGAGGCAACATAGAATGAGGTTTTCAAGGCCTCAGAAGCTCGAAATGATTAATTAAATAAGTGATGACCCTTTGGGTCGTCACAGTTATAGATTTCGGGGGTTCTTGGAATCAGTTTCTGCCACAGGCAGAGTTTGCTTATAACAACAACTATCAATGAAGCATTCAGATGGCTCCATATGAGACTTCATATGGGAGACGGTGTCGGTGTGCGGTAGATTGGTTTGAGCGGGGTGAGGCTATGTTATTAGGTTCTGACTTAGTTTAGGATGTTTTGGACAGAAGAGTTATGCTGAAAGGAAGGTTCGTGATGTGTCTTACATGGTAGGAGAAAAGATACTACTTAGAATGTCACCTATGAAGGGTGTTATGAGGTTAAAAAAGAAGGGCGAGTTGAGTCCTCAGTATATTTTGCCTTTTGAGGTACTTGAGAGGATCAGAGAGGTGGATTACAAACTTGTATACCGCCTAGTCTATCGGGTGTTCATCTAGTGTTTCATGTATCCATGCTCCTAAAGTATGTGAGAGATCCGTCTCATGTTTTGGATTTCAATACAGTTCGGTTGGATCATAATTTAACTAATAATGTGGAGCATATGTCCATTTTGGATCGGCAGGTTCGAAAGTTAAGGTCAAAGAACATAGCCTCAATGATAGTGCAGTGGAGAGGTCAACCAGTCGGAGAAGCTACCCGGGAGATTGAAGGGGAGATGTAGAGCAGATATCCACACCTATTTGTGACTCCAAGTATGATTCTAAACTCGTGTGAGGACGAACATTTATTTAAGGGGAGGAGAATGTAATGACTCGGCCGGTTGTTTTGAGTATTACAGCCCCGTTAATCCATTTATTGCTTATTTTGTGTTTAATTGCTATTGTATGACTTGCCGGGATAGTTGGTTTGGTTCTGGGAATGGTTCGGAATGAATTGGGATACTTAGTTCCAAGATTTCAAGCTTAAGTTGAAATAATTGACCGGATGTTGACTTATGTGTAATCGACTCCGGAATGAGATTTTGATGGTTTCAATAGATCTGTATGATAATTTTGGACTTAGGAGTGTGTCCGAAAATTTTGATAGGTCTGTTATATCATTTATGACTAGTGTGCAAAAGTTAAAGTCATTCGGACTTGATCTGATAGGTTTTGACATCGAATGTAGAAGTTGGAACTAGTTAGATTTCATTAAGCATGAATTGGGGTGCAATTCGTATTTTTAGTGTTGTTTAATGTGATTTGAGACCTCGACTAAGTTCGTATGATATTTTATGACTTAGCGGTATATTTGGACGAGGTCCGTAGTGACTCGTGTGAGTTTCGAGGTAGTTTCAGACCATTTCTAGGCCGTTTTAGCCCACAACAGTATGCATTGCTATCGTAGGAAATTTGACGCAATAACATAGAGTAAAATGGGAAATATTGGCATGTGAATCGTGTTTGTGGAAGGCTTTTTGCGATAGCGTACATGAAAATTTTGCTGCACTAACCCAACTTTGGAAGCTTATATCTTGCAATCTATAAGAAATTTAGATATGATCCAAAATTGAAAGTTGTAGCCCTTTATCTTTAATAAAATCAGTTTATTTGTCATTTATAATTTTGTACGAAAAGTTATGGTTATTATACTACAAGATGTCTGAAAAAAGTTTGGGAAGGTTTAATAGAAATTTATTTATCGCGATCGCGGGGAAATGTACGTGGTCGCATAAAGTAAATTTGTTCTAGAAAATTTTTGTGTTTCGCGATCGCTAAGGGAAAATGACTGGGCAGCGGAACTTAAGTTCTGAAATGAGACTTCGTCTTATTTTTCACATTTTGGGATTTTGAGCTCGGTGTAAAACGATTTCACGGGAGATTTTCAAGGGAAGTATTGGGGTAAGAATTCTTAACTCAACTTTGGTTTAAAGTATACGAATCTATTATTATTTTTATCACTACATTAGTGCATTGGGTTGAAAATGAAAGAAATCCTCTAGACTTTAAATTGAGGATTTGGAGTTCGAGTTGATATCAGAATTTGATAATTTTGGTATGGTTGGAATCATAGTTGAATGGGCGGTCATATTTTGCAACTTTTGTTGGGCTCAGAGATGTGGGCCCCACTATTGACTTTTAGTTGATTTTTTTTATAGATTTTATTGTGAACTTTAGCGTTTTCATATGGAATTGATTCTTATACCTAGTGTTGATTGTATGAAATTATTTACGACTAGATTCGAGGTGTTAGGAGGTCGAATCGTGAGAAAAAGGCTTATTGGAAGATATAAGTAACACTTCCAAACTTGATTCTGAGGGTAGGAATTCGTGAATTTCGTGTTATATGATTGGTATGGAGCTGACACACAAGATAGGTGACAGCGTGTAGGCGTGCACCATAGAAATTGTGACTTAATTGATTTTGTGGAGTTGAATAGTCAATTAATCATGTCATTATCCACATATCCTTCGTGTGTTATAAGGATTGAGCTGAGACTCGGGTTAAAAATCATGCTTAAGCTATGTGCTGATGTTTTTAGGACCCACATACGTCATATTGATACTGAGTTAATTATTTTAAAATGACTCGGTACGAATTTACAACAACAACAACAACAACAACCCAGTATAATCCCACTTAGTGGGGTCTGGGGAGGGGAGGGTAGTGTGTACGCAGACCTTACCCCTACCCTAGGGTAGAGAGGCTGTTTCCAAATAGACCCCGGCATCCTTCCCTCCAAGAACTTCCCACCTTGCTCTTTGGGAGACTCGAACTCACAACCTCTCGGTTGGAAGTGGAGGTTGCTTACCATCAGAGCAACCCCTCTTGTAACATTTAGTTAATTTTTTTTTTCAAGCACTTTAAGTCATCACCTATAATTCTTTACTGATAACGGAT
>JASVEL010010871.1:0-155226 GCA_032618575.1 Nicotiana noctiflora | reverse complement strand
AGATCTGGGCTTATTGCGATGTGTGGATGCACAACAAGCAGATGAAATCATGATCGAAGTACATGCCGGAATATGTGGACCCCACATGAGCGGATATGTTTTAGCAAAGAAGATTTTGAGAGCTGGGTACTACTGGCTCACTATGGAGCGTGATTGTATCAGGTATGTAAGGAAATGCCATCAGTGCCAGGTACATGGGGATCTGATCCACTCCCCGCCTTATGAGTTGCATACAATGTCGGCACCTTGGCCCTTTGTTGCTTGGGGCATGGATGTTATCGGCCCAATAGATCCGGTCGCTTCTAATGGGCACAGGTTCATTCTGGTTGCAATTGATTATTTCACCAAGTGGGTTGAAGCTAAGACATTCAAGGCAGTAACGAAGAAAGCGGTGGTGGATTTTGTGCATGAGAATATCATATGCCGATTTGGAATTCCCAAGGTGATTATCACGGACAATGGAGCCAATTTAAACAGCCACCTCATGGTAGAAGTTTGTGAGAGATTTAAAATCACACACCGCAATTCCACACCTTACAAGCCAAAGGCGAATGGTGCAGTAGAGGCGGCGAATAAGAACATCAAGAAGATTCTCCGAAAAATGGTGGAAGGATCTAGGCAATGGCATGAAAAGCTACCTTTTGCTCTCATGGGCTACCGCACGACGGTGCGTACTTCTATCGTAACCACACCTTATACACTGGTGTATGGAACAGAGGTTGTTATACCCGCAGAAATAGAAATACCGTCATTACGGATCATAGCCGAAGCTGAGATAGATGACGATGAATGGGTAAAAGCCCGGTTGGAACAGTTGAGTTTGATTGATGAGAAGAGGTTGGCCGCAGTTTGTCATGGGCAGTTATATCAACGAAGAATGGCCAAAGCATACAATAAGAAAGTACGACCTCGAAAGTTTGAAGCCGGACAGCTTGTGTTGAGGCGTATCTTACCGCATTGGGCCGAGGCGAAGGGCAAGTTTGCGCCAAATTGGCAAGGACCGTTTGTGGTATCACGGGTGTTGTCCAATGGAGCATTGTATTTAACAGATGTTGAAGGAAAGTGCGTAGAGACTGCTATCAATTCAGATGCAGTCAAAAGATACTATGTATGATTCCTTTTCAATTATTTGTTTTGTATTTTTGTTGTGATTTTGGAATTGAAATGATGAAGGCGTTTTATTCTCTATCCAAACACTTTATCCGTTGATAACCCCTTTGAGCCTTAATGAATATATTCTTTCATATCCCTCTCTCGGAATCGCTTTAGCGCAATAAGATCGAAATTGCCAAAATGATAAAAGAAAGTGATGAAAAAAAAATGAAAAAAAAAGGAAAAATGAAAAATGAATGAAAAAAAAATGAAGAAAAAGAGAAAAAGACAAAGAAATCGGGAAAAAGTCAAAAAGAAATCCATCTAACTAATGAAGTTGGATGAACTACGTCCGACTTGATCCCGAAAGGGTACGTAGGCAGCCTCTCTGAGGTTCAGTCACAATAAAGAAAAATCCAAAAATTTCCCACATATTGAAACTGGGGCAGAAGTTATGTTTAATAATTCCGAGAGTTGTAAATATTTTTGAATCCTCGTGAAATTTTGAGCCTTTATACCTTTCTTTCTTAACCCATCCAAAAGCCACGTTACAGTCCGAAGAAAGACCTTCTGATCAATTCCGAAATGATAACGAATGCAATGAAGGAGGAGCGAAACATCGGACAACACTTGTGGTCAGAAAACAAAATACAAAAAAGGAAAAATGAAAAATGAAAAAAAATGAGAGAGTCTCATCGGTGAAAACCTTAACCGGCACTGTGAGGCGATTGTGAGTTTGAGAGAAATAAAATGAGAGAGTTTCATCAGTGAAAACCTTAACCGGCACTGTGAGACGACTGCGAGATTGAGAGAATAAATGAGAGAGTCTTATTGATGAAAACCTTTTGAGGCACAGTAGGGCGATCGTGAGGACCATCAGAAAAGAGAAAAGGTAACAAAAATAGTATCGGTTTGGGTTGGAAACAATTCGGAGACAGAATAATGATTGGAACGAACTGGGTCAGAGTTTAAATACATGGCATGGTCGGCGGAATCAGCCAGCAAATACCCAGATAAGTTCTGTCATCTCTCCAAAACACCCTTACCTTTCTTTCATTTTTCTGCATTTCATTGTTTACCTTTTGAGAGCTAACTACCAGCTCCTGATAACGAAAGTTGAAACAACACTGGGTCAGAAGAAGGAAGAGTTGGGAAGGAAATAAAGAAGCTTGGCAGATATGGCCAAAAGAAAAGAAAACAAAACAAAAATGGAAAAATGAGAAAAGTACAAAAAGAGTTTGCAAGGGACAAGCAGTTGAAAGTTATGCAGCATGAGAAAAGTGAAAAAAGGAAGCAATAAGAAGCGGGGACGGCAGATGCCAGTTGCCAGCAGTTTATATCTAATAAATTCTGTTTCATGCAGGAACAAATTGTCACTAATCACTTTAAAGTGAATATGACTAATGTGGAAAAATAGAAAACACAAAAAAGAGAAAGTTCGCCGAATAAGTGGAGAAATTCACAGGCAAGAGATAATTGGTAAAAGAAAATACCAAAAAGAGGAAGGTAACATCTTTTAAAATCCACTCCCCAGTCCTCAGGCTGCGGGAATATTTTTCTGCATTCGCATTGCACGTTTAAATTCTGTTAGGTGCCCACCTTCTAATACGGGAATATTTTCTGCATCGCATTGCACGTTTAAATTCTGTTAGGTGCCCACCTTCTAATACGGGAATATTTTCTGCATCGCATTGCACGTTTAATTTCTGTTAGGTGCCCACCTTCAAATACGGGAATACTTTTCTGCATCGCATTGCACGTTTAAATTCCGTTAGGTGCCCACCTTCAAATACGGGAATATTTTCTGCATCGCATTGCGGTTTAAATTCCGTTAGGTGCCCACCTTCAAATACGGGAATATTTTTTCGCATCGCATTGCACGTTTAATTTATGTTAGGCGCCCACCTTCAAATATGGGAATATTTTCCGCATCGCATTGCACGTTTAAATTATGTTAGGTGCCCACGTTCGAATACGGGAATATTCTTCACGCATCGCATTGCACGTTTAATTTCTGTTAGGTGCCCACCTTCGAATACGGGAATACTTTCTGCATCGCATTGCACGTTTAAATTTCGTTAGGTGCCCACCTTCAAATACGGGAATACTTTTCTGCATCGCATTGCACGTTTAAATTCAGTTAGGTGCCCACCTTCAAATACGGGAATACTTTTCTGCATCGCATTGCACGTTTAAATTCAGTTAGGTGCCCACCTTCAAATACGGGAATATTTTCTGCATCGCATTGCACGTTTAATTTCAGTTAAGGCACCCACCTTCAAATACGGGAATATTTTTTTTGCATATCATGGTTTATATAGCTAAAAGCCCACACTGGGGTAAAAAAAAAGTTTGTTGTTTTTGTTTTATTTTGAGCAGGTTTCAGCTCGAGGACAAGGAGTACCATTGAAAATCAAAAAAAAGAAGAGGAAAACAAGAAAGAAAATCAACAAAAAAGAAGAGTCAACATCAAAGAAAATCAACAAAAAAGAGAGTCAACATCAAAGAAAATCAACAAAAAAGAGAGTCAACATCAATAATTTTCAATAACCCAGGCTTAGAGCAAAAATCCTATTAACACACCTCCAATTCATCTATTTTCAGAGGTTTAATCAGTGGTTTAACAATATATTAACATAAATTGAGCCCATGAGTGATTACCTGATGATTCCCCTTGATTTCCTCCTCAAAATCGCTAAACTCCTCTCCTAGTTCGAAGCCTCCAATGTGTTATGACATTCTGAAATTCGAACCCTTCAGGTTCTTAATCACTGACGCTATTTCCGCTTCTGCGGTTACTGGCTCGCATAAGCGAGACCGCTTCTGCGGTAAATTGGTCGCTTCTGCGACTTTTCATTAATTGGCGAGGACCGCTTCTGCGGTCAATTGCTCGCACCTGCGAGACCGCTTCTGCGGTGGCCTCTCCGCTTCCGCGATAATCTCCCCAGACTCCTAACCACTTTTGCGTCTAAGGGCTCACTTCTGCGAGCCCGCACCTGCAATAAATCTTCTGCTTCCGGGGAGTTGCCCGGACTAGCCCCTGATCACTCCTACGACCTCTTGGTCACTTCTGTGGGGCCGCTTCTGTGGTTCCCCATCCACAGAAGCAAAAATGCCTACCACAGAACACACAATGAATTCCAAAACTTCAAAATTCACCCGATCGACCCTCCGAAAACATCCCGAGGCCCCCGGGACATCAACCAAAAATACGAATTCATTCTAATTCATCACACAAACTTGTTCCAATCATAAAAACACACCCTCAAACACACAAATCATCAAATTAAAGTCGGTTCAAGCCTAAGATCCAACCAAAACTTTCTAAACCTACATTCTATCAAAAACCCAACCAAACGATGTCCGAATAACCTGAAAATTTGCACACATATCCAAAATCACCTAACGAAGCTACTGCAACTATCGGAATTTCATTCCGACTCCCAGATCAAATCTCACCTATCGATTGGATTTTCAAAAATTCCAAACTTCGGCATTTCAAGCCTAATTGAGCTACAGACCTCCAAAATACATTCCGAACGCACTCCTAACCCCGAAATCACCTAACGGAGCTAACGAAATCATCGGATTTTCGTTCCGAGGTCGTCTTAATACTGTTCTGAATACGGGTCATTTTTCAACTATAAGACTCTCATTTAGGGACTAAGTTTTCCAAAACACTCCAAATTCTAAAATTGAACATCCCGGCAAACCACAATGGCAGAATGAACTTAGGGGAATAGTTAATTGGGGATCAGGGCATAAATTTCAAAAACAACCGGACGGGTTGTTATATACTAGTAGGTTTGGTAGTTGATGTATGACGGAAATAAATGACACAAAGACGAATGCAAATGTAGCAATTATCAATAATTATTTTACTATTATGAAGCGAGGCACTTAAAATCAATCCTTATGTTTTCTAAAAAAGAAATTATTGGTTGTAATTTTTAATCTTATCTTCTCCTCGTTTAGTTGGAACAGGACCTAGTAAACGTGTTTCAAGTAAATCCGATGGTTCCTCTATCAGGTGTGGATATCAAAAGACCGGTTTGATTTTGTAACGTGAACAATTTTGTTGGAAGAAATACAAAAATAACCATATTTATAAGTAGTCATTCAAAAATAGTCACAGTATTAAAAGTTATCGAAATTTAGCTATTTTTATATAAAGATAAATTTGAACAAAAATACTATTTAAAATCCGGAAAATACTCCAGAATAATATACTGAAATTCCAGTACAATGGAGTTACCGGGCTCTGTTAAAGCAAAATAGTAGTTATTTTTCAATAACTTGACAAATGCGATTATTTTTTAATGACTTGACAAATGTTGGCTATTTTTGAATAATCAGTTCGAAAACTAGCTAGCACGTAATATTTTAAGATATTTTTATATTCCTATGCCACATAGAAAATTTTATTACTCTCAATGTTTAGGGTTTGACTTAACTACACTTAGTATACCAAATTATTAATTCAATACCATAATTAATTGAGAGTAAAATTAATTATATATTTTTACTCCTTAATTAAAAAAAATATGCACGTTTCTCTCTCATACCCCTCAGTCTCACCCACGTTTTACCCATACCTACATTATTTTTACCATTTTCTATCTTCTGAAATCAAATTCTCCCTCTAAATTCACAGAAAATTGAAGAAACCCTTCAGCAAAGTTGGTTCCCCATTTTACTCTAGTTGAAGTTCATCAATGAAGAACAACAAAGTTCATCAAAATTGAATTCAAATCTTTAAAGTTCATACACATATATACCTTCGAGCTTCAAATTTTCTCAATGAAGAAGAACAAACCTTCAAAGAGACAAGAGAGCAGCAATTCCACTATTGACAGTCATTAAAAAGCTTTGAAGCTTTGAATTCAAATTTGGATTTTCAAAAATTATTATTTATTTTGATTGGGTGTTGTTGAAAATAATAAGGAATATGTTTTGGAATTTATATATCAATTTTGAGGGGTTTTGGTGAAGATTAGACTTATTTTTGACTGAAATTCAGATTGAAACTCGAAGAAGAAAACATATTGCAGAAATTGTAGATAAATCGTAGAACAATTGTAGATAAATTGTAGACTATTTTTTGCAGAAGATTTTGTATAAGTTTTAGTTGTTTTGGATTTGTGAAAACAGAAAATAATGTATCTACAATTAGAATACAAATAATCTATAATTTATCTATAAAATATCTACAAACTGCATACATTAAATTTTAATATCCTAATTCTCATTTCAATTGTAGCATAATTGGCATTTTCGACATAATTGCATTTTTTGCAGAAGATTGGTAGAAGTTTTAGTCGTTTTTGATTTGTGAAAACAGAAAACAAAGCACTTACAATTAGAATACAAATAATCTACAAGTTGCCTACAAAATATTTACAAAGTGGGTACATTGAATTTTTATATCTCAATTCACATCCAATTGTAGCATAATTATAATTATTGACATAATTACGTTTTTTTCAGAAAATTTGTAGAAGTTTTAGCCGTTTTTTATTTGTGGAAACAGAAAATAAAGCATCTACAATCAGAATACAAATAATCTACAATTTATCTATAATTTCTGCAATATGTCTTCTTCTTCGAGTTTCAATCTGAAATTTCAGTCAAAACCAAATCTAATCTTCCCCAAGACCCCTCAAAATTGAGATATAAACTTCAAACCATATTTCCGATTATTTTCAACAACACCCCATCCAAACAAATAATGATTTTTAAAAATCCAAATTTAAATTCAAACTTTCAATTTTTAATGGCTATCAAGGGTGAAAAATATCTGGAAGAATATTAACTTCTATAATTGTAGCGCTTAAATAGGAATATCTGAAAGAATATGATTTGATTTGATTTGCGCCAAATCTTTTTAGAATATTATGTTCCTCAATTTTAGCTCGACAAATTAGGAAGATTTAGCTACTACTTAATTAGTATTTAATGATTGGTATAATAACTGTAGAAAAAATATGAACATAACGGGATAAATTAGAAACTATTCAAATTTGTTGTAATAAGGTTCCGTATATATATAGGAAAGAAAAATTTTTGCCAATAATAAGGCCCGACGGATTTCACATCTACTAAGCCAGTTATAATAATTCAAAACTTTTAATTTTTTTAATGGCTATCAACGATGAAAAATATCTGGAAGAATATTTACTTCTATAATTGTAGCGCTTAAATAGGAATATCTGAAAGAATATGATTTGATTTTATTTGATTTGCGCCAAATCTTTTTAGAATTATGTTCCTCAATTTTAGCTCGACAAATTAGGAAGATTTAGCTACTATTAGTATTTAATGATTGGTATAATAACTGTAGAAAAAATATGAACATAACAGATAAATTAGAAACTATGCAAATTTGTTGTAATAAGGTTCCGTATATTTATAGGAAAGAAAAAATTTTGCCAATAATAAGGCCCGACGGATTTCACATCTACTTAGGCGTGGGCATAATACCGATCGAACCGAAAAAACTGGCCGAACCGTGAATTTTGATTTTTTGGTTTCGGTTTAATCGATTTTTCAGTCGGTGCACGGTTTTACAATTATTAATTTTTGTTTTTTTGGTACGGTTTATAGTTTTTGTATTTCGGTTTTCAGTTAAACCGAATTACGTTCACTGTTGTCACTTTGTAGGTTCATAATAAAACTTGTGTTTTCCTTCTGTTGTATCAAAAGCTTCTTGGGACAAACTAAAAAAAAATGACAGTGCGTCATATAAAGTGTGGGAGTAATGCATTTTTAAACTTCCATCCTAATGAACAGATTCAACTTCCATGTTTATTAATTTATTTATACGTGAGATTATGGAAAAAACAAGAGTAAAGAAAATAAATCTAGAATAATGTTTGGCGTACTCTAATGTCGATTTGTCTCATCTTGATTTCCAAAGGGTGCAGACATTTGTTAATCTTTTCGAGTTTTCTTTGTCATTTCTCACTGCTAATATATATATATATATATATATTAAGCAAGAGGAATAGAAAAAGAGTGAACTTGAATCTGCAGAAATCGAATGTTGCTTTAATCTCTTGAACAACAAGAAGTCCATCTTCATTAAAGCCGCAGATGACTTTCGCATATTTAGTCTAGAGAGTGGAAGTCTACAACCGTTTGAAACCGGAAATAACGGAACCAAACTTTGAAAAAATCGCCCCGAACCGTAAATACTTTGGTTACTAATATTACAAAATCGAAAATCGAATCATATTTTTATAATAACCGGCCGATACCCACCCCTACATTTACTAAGCCAGTTATAATTTTTAATCTTTTGCAAAAAGTGATTGTGTGTTGGAATAGATCCTAGTAGGTTAACCCTAGACATCAAATTTGATTTTGTAATGCTAACAACTCATTTAGAGTTGTGACGTGCTCAACTTTGCCGAGTAGAGAGGCCCAACAAACTTCACATCTACTAAGTCCATTATCCAACATCCAACCACTTTAATGCCCCACTTGGTTACAAGCCCACGTTACAAGACTCGGCAATTCACATGCGTTAGCTAATTGTTTTTAAAGTCATAATTAATATTGTACTTTCTCGGTGTGGGAAAATAACAATAAGCTGATGGCTTCGATTGGTGTGCCAAAATGTTTTTTCTCAAACATAAAAAAGGGCTGCGTGGTGCATTAAACTTTCGTTATGCGCGTGGTTCGGAAAAATATTGGCCCACAATGATCTATTATACACAGTCTTACTCTGCATTTTCTGCAAGAAATTGTTTTTACGGCTCGAACCGGTAACCTCCTAGTCACATGGCAACAACTTTACTAGTTACGGCAAGGCTTCCTTCAGAAAGAAGATAAAAGGCACATCGAGATACCTCTCAATTTTTTTCATAATTAGTTCCAAAAAAAAAAAAGATGTTGATTCACAACAACAGATTATTAAGCACTCCAAAATAAGATTCATACAATTCACCGAATTTTTTATTTTCATTTTTTTTCCTTTTTGTTTGTTCTTCTTTTGGAGAAAAAACTAGAGATAGGAACGAATAATATCTTAAAAAAATCAAATCTATTTCCTAGTAGCGGCAATTTGACAATTGAATCCAATTTATAGTTTCACATGTTTTTATAATGGTGCCTATAAACACTCGTCCGAGTGCCTGAGTCTTTCTCTGCCGTTAACTCGATGTAGTAGTCACCAGTAAGATAAGGCCAAAAATTTAATTTAATTGAACGAGCGAGAAAGACTCTTTATATCTTATTAGTTATTAGTCAAGGTGCAAGCTGCAATTAAAAAAACAACGATAATTAGAAATAGAAAATGCTTCGAAATGCGCCAATGGCCTTCTAACAACACAACAAGATGCTGGCACTCAATTAATAACCCCGAATATATGTTTACTCCCTATTATAAGTGTTAAACTTAAGTAAAAAGCTCTCTTCTTATCCAGGCTCACAGTTTTCTCCCACCTTTTATCTTGTTTCACAATTTTCTCTTTTCTTCTCTTCGTTTCACATTAGTAATTTCTGTAACTTCTTCAAAAAAAAAAAAAAAATCAGAATTGGATGTTATTCAAAGACAAACAATTTGCTAGCTCTTTCAAAAAAAATTGGAGTCTTTAGACAGTTATTTGTAAGTTGTAGCATCTCCTAAATGACATTTTCATTTTGGGTCACCTTGAATGTTTTAGATATAATTCATTTAGATGCTCTAATTAGGAGCTTAATTAAGCGGTGCGAGTTTTGCAATGTAAATGTATTGATCTAAATAATTCAGGTCTTAATATTCTCAATTTTCAATTTCTCATATAAACCGATAAAATTGGACAGAATTATTAGCTAAGAAAACATAAACGACTTTGTAAACTTCTTCATTCTTCAATCATTCATGGCCTCAAATTCAGTTATTTCACCAAAAGCTTATGCATTAGCACAACAATATAGCTAAAATCAAGTCTTTTTTTAGGAGGTTTTCTGCATCAAGTTTTGGCAATGTTTTCAATAGCTACTAGGAAACACCAACTTTTTTTCCTTTTTCATCTGTTTGTTGTTTCTTGGTAGGAAAGAGTCATTCAATTAGAGGGCATCTTCTTTTGGGAATCAAAGAGAAGAATGACGCGATCAACAGATTTACACTGCCGCTGAAAATCCTAGCTAATAACCAGAACAAAAGACAGGTAAAATAAGAAAGAAAACTTCTGTTGCTGGTCGCCTAACTGTCGGACATGCCCTTTAGCGATACATGCAGAACCCGTCTGTACATATACCTGACCACAACCATACCTGCATTTAGCAACATTAAAGATAAAGAAACTGCCTTAGAATAAAATCGACTTCTGGCAGTTGAAATTCTCATTTGCACAATATAAATCGAAGTAAAATGATGACATTACCATATAATGCTCGTTTTGAGCCCCTTTATGCTGGCCTTCTAATTTTGGCTAGTTCACTCAAGATATTCTCAAGGGGAACTCTCAGCTTGCTCTTTTTAGTCTAGAATATTTAGCAGCAGCATCAGAAAGACCATCTTAATGCAATACTAAGTACACGAACTAAACAAAATGATATAAGCAGAGCACAGCACAATATTCAAATAGTTGCCAAGAACCTCGAAAGATATAGCAGTCAATGCTATCGAACACCTACAGATGGGCTATGCAACCAATGTACAAAAAGCTCGACACTGATACAGATTTTGAAACCAGTGTAATCAAAGGCGAAAAGCCCAAAAAAGCTATAAGGTCCGTTGGGGCTTCAAGTGCAAATAAAGCGTGAGCTTTAATGAAAAAGGTGCAACGGGAGAAAATATAAAAAAAATATGCATAGTAGTCCAAGACTAATCATTATAAGCATGAATAGTAAATATATAAAGTGAAATAGCCTTTTCAGGATTACACTCATTAGCAAGGAAATCTACATGTTAGAGCTTTGATGCGACACTAAAGCGCCACAAAGCGAGGCGAAGCGCTCAACGTGTTTTGAGCCTCGCCTCATGGCTTGAGCGCGCTTTAAGTGCGCCTTTGACAACACTGTTTGAAACCAAAAGCAATCATTCCTTTTCCTCATCTGTCTTTGTTTTTGTTTTTATTTTTTTGGTGTAAGTGAAACTAACAGTCTTAAAGCAGTAATTATCCACTCATATCACTCAGCTGTCTATGTAGAAATGAGCATGAACCGTATTACTGTGTGCGCGTATTTATAGTGTCATTCTCATCTATTGTTAGTACCAAGAGAGAAGGTTCGTTAAGAATCTTAATTATAGCTCTTATGGTCCTTGTCTAGTCAAACTTAAAATTCAATCAATAGCAGCAATTGCAAGCAACGTCACCACCCATATGTATTCATTATTGTCAGCCAAATCCGAAAAAGGAGGAGGATGGAGTCTTGAAATGTCAGATTGTAACTGACAAAGCTTTGGGTAGCATGTCTTTAAAACAAAATCAACATCCAGAATATGATTCAGAACAGTACAGTCCATACCTTAAATGAGGGAACAAGAGCAAATACTTCATCAACAGATTCCACGGCAAAGTTGGCAATCATGCAGAGCTGCATCCATACAACAATTGAAATATGAACACATTGCCTCACATGTAGAAAATCAAGTATTAACAGGTCTACATTTGATACCTCCCCATCGGAAACACCATGCTCCTTTAGAGGTCTGATCTGAGTTAAATGAAAACTAGCACTAGAAAATTTTCAAGAGAATTAAAACATGCCATACATAGGTTCTTTTTTCCTTTTTAATAATAAAAGGACAAGGATACTTGAGTATTTGTTTAACAGTCTCGGGATTATCGTAAAGCCTGTTCCTTTGTGCATACGTCAATCCCCTGTCAAATGAACTGGTAGCAAACAAATTCAAACAGTTAGACAGGTAAACCATCGTCTTGTCCTTCCAAGAGAAGTAACAGAGAGAAGAAAAGTAGATGTATTCCTGACAAGAAAAAGGCAGAAGGACAAATATGCACTCCCTTACATAGGTAGCTTTATAGCTGGATCTTCAGACAATACCACCATTTGCTCTTGGATTCCTTGCAAAATATCAGCAGCTTCACAGTCCATCAGGCATGTTGTATTGTCCGGAAGTTCTGAATATAAATCAAGAGATTTTTAGAAGGAAAAATAGAATAGAATTGATACTTAAGTAGTCTACTCAAATCTTAAGCCATTTACTGCTTTAATCGGCAGATGCCACAGACACAGAACTAGCAAAGCAACACTAGACTCCTAGACTGAGGTCCAAATCTCAACTTGATCTAAAGAAGAATCTCAATATGCTGTGTGGAGCAGTATTTTGCAGATAAGGTATCAGATAGTTGATTCAAGGTCTATCTTTTTATGACGGTGTCCGAGCCAGCCTGTCCACCTGTCGAATATTCCACTGGATACCTGCTACCTCCCACAAGTGTAGATACCGGGTATTGATTCAAAGTCTATTCGTTACTGTTTTATCACGAAATTTCGGGGAAAAATGAAACACAAGTTTATTCGATATTAAAATCCTTGAAAACTAAGCCAAATAGTTCACCAGAAGTTCATGGAAAACTAGATTATGATGTCCAAAGTGTTGGATAATTAACAAGAGATTTAGCAATCAAATTCAACTGACTTGCATCAAGCACATCTATTTTTCTTTTGTTTTAATTTTTCTTCGATAAGTACATATTTTCTTTTCCTTCTATATTCTGGATGCATATGACAAACGGATATTCATTCTTCACTGAGAGATCCAAATGATGAAACTCATGGGCGGTAAACAGCAATTCTTTGGTAAATCCACAAACATTCACATGATACATTTCTAATAAAATAAGTAGGGTTTCCCTTGCAAATAAATTTTCTGCTTTTGACTTGTATAATTGTTAACATGAGAGTGAATATGTACTTTTGATGTTGATTGGAGGATCATGTTGCAGGGGCACACTACTTTTTCTTTCAATAGGGATAGCCAAGATAGGTTATATAAAATTGAAAGCCTAATAAGGTGACCTGACTTGGGGTAGATGGATCAGTGTTAAATAATCCTGAAGGCAAAGGAGCAGGAGCAAAAAGAATCAGTCAATAATTGGGAAAAGGTAGAAGAAGGACGAAGTGATAAAGGCACCAAAAATTTCCATTAACAAGTATCTGACAAGTGAATTATATTTTCATGTTCAAGCTAGAAAAGAGTATCAAAAGTGAAGGAAAACCTTGTTCAACTCTAAGCTCCAAAGGACCAGGTGCTTTTGCTGTTTGACTTTTACTACCACTGCCACCTTTTTCTCCTTTCCCGCCTTTGCCGGAAACACCTAGACAAGGACAATCACAAAAAGTATGACCAAACTCACAATGAAAGGAGTATAATGTAGACAAGAAAATAGCACCATAGTTCACAATTCTATTAATGCATCCCTGGAGAGCATATGAAAGTCTAACCTTTGGAAGATGGTTGATCAGCTTTTCCATTCGATTTTGTGAGATTGGTATCCAGTGATCCTATTCAATGATAGACATTGAGCAGCATCAGTAATATTCAAGTAGCAGTTTCCCAGAAAAATGATTGAATAACAAGCATATTCAAAAAAATAATCTTTATTTCCCTCGAACAGGTGAAGTGAAATCCATAAGACACCAGGAACCAACCTAACCTTCAGGATCAAACTGAACTTTCCTTCCTCTTTTTGATTTTGCTGAGATATCATCCTTCCCTTTGGATGCTACAGAAAAAAGGACAAAGACGTGTGTGCTTCAAAACCAAAGAGGTCAAAAATGCACTGAAAGATAAAAAATTAAGGATTTTCAAAGCCGATGTACCAAGTTAAATATAAACGAAGCACGGATCTTTCAACTGCACTCAGACTGTTTCACTAAGGAATTAGAATGATAAGTGTAACTAGTGTTCTTCTTTCTTTTGCTAACAAATTGCAGTGAGTACGTCTTCTCATCCATATCTTGAACTAATCTTTCTACTTAAGTTCTCGATCCATCAAACAGAAAAATTGCACTAATCAGCCAGTGAAACACAATCATTTGAGAACTATCTGGTGGGTCCTAGAGCATATGGTTCTCCAATTAATTTTCCATATATCCAATCGCAGTGCTACTGCTATCATGTGGATCCTAGAGCCTAATTTTCCATTATCATGTGAGAGATTCCTTTGCCTCCAGAAGAAAGCATCTCATTGGCGATCACAAGTCACATTAGTTTTACTGTTTAAAGACCTGTTTAACTGTTGTCCAAATAAGCCAAGACTTACAACTCAACAATCACCATTAGGGGTCTATATATATTACACAGAGGCGGAGCCAGGGTTTGAACTTTGTGCGTTTTGAATTTGCCACTGAACCCATAGCTATGTCAATTGGTTCGCATAATTCAATACATATTTAATGAATTTCTTTATACATATACAAGATCTAAGCAAAACCTACTGAGTAATTGTTACATCCGAAGACATGTATAATCACCAAAACAGTGGAATACAGTGGTTTATACAAAGGATTCAAAAAAATAGTATAAACCTATGACTTAAAGCAATTTTTGAACCCATTTTTCCACTTCACAAGAATTTTTCCTTATGTCAAGAGTTTCCAATCAGTCCTTTTTTTTGCTCTATTTGCACAGTGTAATTTTTCAAGGACTTTCTTCAACCTCAATCTGCCCCTAGTGGAAGGCATGTAAAAATTAAACATGGCATTTCATAAGGACAACTTCAAGTGCTAATAATTAGGTTCTAAATTTAATATTTGTACATATTTAATGAATTTTTTAAAGACAAATACACCGTCTTAGCAACTCCGCCCTAATAATCACTTGAACCAGGAACAAGTCAGAGCAAAAAGAAGAAAAAAAAAAACGCGAATTGTTTTACCAGGAGATTTGAGGGCAGACTTTCCATTTTTTGGTAGAGAAAACCCTGTTCCTCCTTTTTCCGCCATTCTTAATGTTCACTGTCACAAAACCATAATAAACACTTAAAACCAAACAACAATTTACACTTTGGATTATCAAATGACATGCAAAGTATATACTACAAAAAAAAATGTGGATTTATCGTTGAACTGAATGTGCAAAAAAAAGCCCAATAAAAGATCAATTTATTCTTCTCTATAGCGAAATTATATGGAAAAAAAATAAAATTAAATTTACCTGGGAAAGAACAGAAGGTAGTGGAATTTGGCCGGAGAAAGTGATACTTTTAAAGGGAGTGTGAAGGCACGAAAGAGTGGAGCAGCGTGTAGTACAATGAGCATAATTGTATTTGCACCCACATTTGTAAGTTTATTTATCAATTAATCATAGTTAACTTTTTGTATTTTCCCTATATCTTGGTTTAGTTAACGAAAAATCCAGAAAATGACAAAATGGTTCCTTATGTTTGTGGTAGATATAGAATGATCCCTTAAATATACTCTTGAGTAATTTTGGGCCTGTAAGTTTGACACAAATGAGCACTTTTGGTCTCCATCAAATATTTAACAAATTCTAGCTGTTAGATGACACTAAAATTGTTTTTTAAAAAAAAAAATTGACGCGAAGATAATATAGTTGGTTCGCTACCTTATTCGCAATTTTATTCCTTATTCTATTGGTATATTTAGTGTATAAAATAGAGTCACTTGCTAAAAAAGTTGACCTTTTTCTGATTTAATATTGATGTTATTCGGCATTCAGACTAGAAAAGGCTTTGGTTTCCTTTTTGGTTTGGTTTTTGTTTTTGAAAACAAACAATAGTTCGATTTATAGGGTCAAACTAGAAAAATTAGTTTATTTTAAAAAATATTTTTTTAAAAAAATACTTTTGAGGAGAAGCAATTTATGTTTAGCTAATCAATCTGAAAAGCACTTTGAGCTATAATTTGTGTTTGGTCAAGTTTTTCAAAAAGTACTTTTAAGTATCAAATTACGAATAAGAACATCAATAGATTTATTTAATAGTTAACGTTATAAGTAAATAAATAATCTCAAAATTTTGTTGTTAAAAACAATAATTGAATCTTTTCATTTTATTTAAGTTGAATATAAAAATAAAATTAAAAAGTATTTTAATTCTTTTAAAATAATTTAAATATACTAAAAAATCATTCAACAAATATAAAAACACTAACCCCTGTAGTCACTATACATTAGAAAGCTATCCTAAAAATAAGAAGAAACACGTATACATTAATATCCTACCGTAACCAAAGTTTTTCTTTCTCACTCCTTATGTACTTGCCGGCATTGCAAGCAAATAGAAAGCCCCCGCCAGGGTATTGTATTTAAGAAAAAAAGTCAAAACTATGCTTCTCAGAAACTGCTTCTACCCAAAAGCATTTTTTCCGCCAAAAAGCTTGACCAAAGACTTTAAGTTGGGGAAAAAAACACTTTTGGCCTTTGAAGAAGCTTTGGCCAAACAGGCTATTAATTTTGCAAGAATTGCTGTCTTGAAAGAATGCTTTCTGCTTTCAGCAAATCACTCTCCCACTAGAGCAACACAGCCCAAGATCAAGTTTTAATAGTTCCTAATAAGTTTTGTATTTACTAATCATACAACAAAAAGCACCACATTAGCATTATGACCTTTTGTTTTGCACAAAATGAAAATGGGAAAGATAACATACACTTTTTTCCATTAATCTCTAGTCACAGATTCAGTGCTCTAACAGGTTAAGACTCGGTTCAAAATTGAATCTTGTTGGTACATGCCAGGAAATGGAAGAACAAGAATAACATAAAGACTATAACATGATTCAATCTACAAGAGACACCTCATGCAGCAATGCGTTTACTATCCAAACAAATCATCAGTATCGTCGTCTACATTGCTTGAGGTATTTCCCGAGATTCTGCCTAAAGAACCAGGGGAGTCTCCTTTAGCATCGTTAGCAGAAGCCGTCTGACTAGAATCAGAATATGCCCAAGACCCGACTTTAGCAGGAGCTGATTCTCCATAAAGATCGTCATAAATTCCACCCTTTGGCGGATTTTTCACCTTGTTCAATACCTGTTTAAGTTTGTCTGTTACACCTGTTTGGGTAACGGTGGCATCCTTTACGGAGGACTGTTCTTTCCCTTTCGGTATCACTGTAGTTTCTATGAGGGACTCATATTTTCCGACAAGACTTCCTTCTTTCACACCCAATGGACCAGGTTCTGTCTCCACATCTGCGCCATCCGAAATACCAACAACTTCAACTAGCTCTCCTCCAACCTGATCTTTAAATGACAC
Organism: Nicotiana noctiflora; assembly: GCA_032618575.1. Classification (NCBI taxonomy): domain Eukaryota; kingdom Viridiplantae; phylum Streptophyta; class Magnoliopsida; order Solanales; family Solanaceae; genus Nicotiana; species Nicotiana noctiflora. The sequence continues at coordinate 137,962 of JASVEL010010871.1, read as the reverse complement.
ACTTGTTCTCCTAATTCTTTTCGCGCGCCTCTCAGATGAATGGTTGACATCCTCCCCACTAGTTGATACTGTTAATTTTGACAATGAATCAGGCCTCATAAGCCCATAGCGGTTTAAAAAGGTGTTATAAGCCAAAACAGCTTCCTCATCTGAAGGATCTGGGGGTGGTGGTAAATCTATTTCTGCAGGTTGTCGTGGAGGAGGGAAGAGAGCATCATTGTTCTTTCTCAAGATGTAAGTCCTTGTTGATGCAGCAAACTTCAAAGATTGTCCGGCCTCAAGTTCAACAGGGGAATCCTTTGTTAGCCTCTCATTTGCAACAAATGTTCCGTGTGCAGATCCTAAATCTATCACGTAAATGCTGCAGAGAAAAAATATAACTAGTTCAACCGGCATGAGCTAAGAAGAGCAGGTTTACATCTAAGGATAGGCATTATGGTTTCGAAAAAGGGGCACATTCTTTGTCTAAAGACGTGCCCAGTCAATGTAATAAAGGATATAAGCAGGTCAAACTGCATGAGGTAAGAAAAGCCCCTTCAAAATCAAGGAATCGCAACCTAGTGCCCAAGAAAGAGCATTTTTGTGTGTCTAACCGCAAATCATTGTACTGATAACAATTCTCACCACAGACAAGTGACTTTAACAATATGTGGTCAAACTGTCATCTTTTTTGATTGCTAACCGGAAAAAGTTTTGCTTAAGAACTTGCAGTCAAACTATCACCTTTACTACTGAAATCTAAATGGGGTCAGATGGTCTAATTCACGAGAACTGAATGATCTTGATAGATGATATTTACAGATAAATGACATTCTTGAAGTCACAATTTTACAATTAATTCAAAATTACAACAAATTTTGATCTAATGAATCCACAGTTTTTCTTTTCTTAGGTTTGAATGGGGTAACATTTGTAAACCTTCAAAAATATGCAACTTTATGCAACTAATAGCCTTTATTTGAAGAAGAGCTTAATGTTTTTAAGTACCAACGGATAAAATATCAGCTAGATGTAGGAAATTTAGAAATATCCATTGCCTACAACGCGAAAAAGTTATAATTGCTTCAGTAAGAATGTTTAGCAAGGAAAAATTTCAGATGTTGAAGTCTACATAAAGACATTTCCATACTTAAAATTAGTGATTTTATTAGTAACCATGGTTCTTATGCCTAAGTTTGCTTAAATCTTTTACTTACTCACTTTGACTCAAGGAAGAAATGCATAAACATGAACTAACTTTTTCTCCACACACACACATGCACACAAATATTACGAAAAATGCATAAACACGAATTTCACGACATATTCCAAGTACTTCATCATCATAGATTTATATTCTTCTAATGTGGTATTCTAATTTTAATAGTAATTACTTTCTCCTTCCCTTAACAAGCTAGCCACAAAACAAAAAAAAATATGTTCAAAACTAGATAAGAAAAGCAGGATCATGTGTCACACCTTCCATTTTTGTGAGGAATCACAGCAGCATGCTGGCGTGAGACGGACTGATGATCAAGGACAAAATCACATGTATGAAACTGCCGTCCAAAGATATGTCTTCGCTTATCCAAATTAATCCGATCAAGTACCTCACCATCCTTGATCACCTCAAGAAAATAAACGCCTGGACGTGGCTCAATAGCCCAATCAGGAGGCTGCCAAGTTGATTGTCCCCCTCCATGAGTGACATGATGAGTTGGCGCTGTAGAAGCGGTTGCATCTGCCACCACGGATTTCTGCAAAGCAGGTTGTGGATTTATGTATTGAGTTTGTTGATGAGATGTTGTGGATTGTGCATATGCTGGAAAAGGATGTGTAACCGCCTTTGTAGTAGGCTGCAATGCCGGTTTAGCAGCTGAATTCGCAGACACCTGAAATGGCTCCAATGACTGAGCTTTCTTAAATCGATCAAGCCCTGATCTACCAAACATTCTGTCTCTACCTTCAGCTCAAACTACGAGCTCTTCCTCAGTCGAATAAGATCTCAAGCATGGACCCTTCTCAGCACTACATTAGCTCAGAATTCTATGAACTCGGTTCATCCCAGATTATGTAACACTGCATCCAAAATAAAGGTTCAACCAACATAAAACAAAAAGAAAAGAGAAGAGTACCTATGAAACTCTTTAGAATCCATCCACAAATATACATATGAACTTTTCTATTCAATCCATTGTAGAAGTTCATAAAATATACAGGAAAATTAAGAAGACAAATGCAGTTGTTTTACTTGCAGGAAAATTAAGAAGACAAATGCAGTTGTTTTACTTATAATTTTTATTCAATAAGTGGACGACCTGGACAACCTCTAATTCTTTTTTCTTTTGGGAGTAAATTCCATTATGGTTTTATTCTCTCACTTGTATCTTTCTTCTGATAAGCGCTCCCTATACCTACCTTGGTTTATTATATGTTAAAACTGATGTCACAAGATTCGTTTCCTCTCATATTACTAGAAAGGGAGTTATTATGATTTACCCAAAAGAATCAGATTTAGGATTTAAACGTTATAGCTTCAACTTTAATGTTCCTAGACTGAATGCACGTACTTCTGAAATATGAATTCAAAATTTAATATGTTGAATTTAGTGGTCTTTCACATACATATTTATGTTACGTGTCGACAATAATGGTAGTGTCTAGGCCATCTTGCGCGCACCTCAACTATTCCACCGGTTACTTGCTACCTCTCACTAGCACAAGTACCAAGTAACTCTGTGCACTAAGGCTCAAGTAAATGGAAAAATATCACCTAGTGCTTTTTGCTTCCAACAGGAATTAAACCTAACACCTCATATTTCTCCTCCCACTTCATTGACCATTACGCCACGCCCTTGAACGTGCAATAACATAACATAAAACTTTATGTGGAATAAAAAGAAAAAAAAATTGTATTTTCCAGCAATTTGTAATCTAATAATTCTGCTAAACACATTTAAAAACTTAGTTGTTATAAGATAAAATTGCACCTCACCCTATAGACCAACCACAGGCAGTAATCGTTTAAAGCTCAAACTATGTGCAGAAAAGAAAAAATAATTCCTACACTACTGTCCTACACCAATTTTAAGCATCTAATAAAACCAGAATCAAAATATGAGCTAACTATTAGGGCATGGGATCCGTGAAATTAATAAAAGCTAACAGGGGGTAAGATTTGCAACCGATTAAAAGCAGATAAGTAGTATTAGAAAATGAGATTAGAAGAAATGACAAAGATTAACTAACCTCTTGACAAAAAGAGAATGTTAAGTGTTTGATGAGATTTAGGGTTAATTTTATATCGTTGAAGTTGAAGCTATAGTAGCAGATCGATGGGCGAAGCAAATATGCTGTATGCTTTTCCTTTGTCTGGGGACTTTGGAAGAAAGAATTATGGAGGCGAGAGATAAAGGAGCCGGGGGGGATAAATACTACCCACCCCCGGTCGTTTGGGTTTGGGGCGAGCCGGCGAGGGTAGGAGGTTTTGGGGGGGGGGTTGGGGAGGGTTGTTATATGAAGATTAATTGTTTTCCTTTTTACTTTAGTGTATTTCTAAGAGGACAAGTCAAACTGTCAAAGGGACATTTAGGTGAGAAATTATTAATTACTAGTTGTACAATGTAATAACAAAAGCTAAACCAATCAAATTGACAAATATTATTTTTATTGATTCTCGCGAGTCGAGGGTCTTAACAAAATAGTCTTTCTACCTCTTTAAGATAAATATAAGGTCTATATACATTCCATATTCTCTGTACCTTACTTGTAAAATTTTACTACATTTATTATTGTAATTAATACCAAATACGAAGATATGATAAGAATAATCCAGGTTTGTATACTATACCTCGTTAGGTCCATTTTAAGTGTCGTTTTAACTAAATGAATTTAACCCGATATAACTATTATCATTTTAGGAAACCAAGAAAGCACAACATTTTTTTTCAAATCTACCATTATTAACTCCACTAAATGATTTATAGAATTTTCTAAATTAGAAAAGATAAAAGCATAATATAGTTAAACAATCCCTTTGATTAATATTATTAAATGATTTTCTTAATGAATTTCGAAACATTTAAAATGAACTAGATATTAAGAGTTTATTCAAAAGAGCAAAAATCGTAAAAAGGAGATTTATTTTCCTTTGTCAGAAATAAAATAAAAACATGCTTGATACTAAAAGTTTATTGATATAATATAGAGCTTAGTAAGATGAGTAGAAGGTTCATTGAATTTTTAATGATTCAAAAGTAGAAGTACTAATTAGGGATCATTTGTATTTGGTATATGGAATAAGAATAATAATCTCGGGATAAAGGTTAGAATTAACTTTATCCTATGTTTGATTTGGGGTATTAGTTAATCGAGGTATAAGTGTTACACTAATATAGTGGGATCAATATCCAATTTAGAAGGTGGATAACTAATCCCGTAGGATATCCCACCCAATCAGATATCCCACCAATGTATTAAACAAGCCCTCTGTTAAGCGGTAAGCTTGCTTGCCGTGGTGTGTCAGGTCACGGGTTCGAATCAGCCTCTCTGCAAAGCATAGGGAAGGCTGCCTAGAGTATTCCCTTCCCCAGACACCCACGAAGTGGGTATTGAACTGGGTCGGCCCTTTGTATTAAACAAGCCCTAAAGGTTCACATTGGATGGAAGGTTAAATGAGTGCTTAACCAGACATCACATGACAAAAATTAGAAAAAAGGTAATCCGATGCATAAAATATCTTGCATTCACTCACGGTATGGAAAGTGCCGCAAGCATTAATGGTTGGTTCCATTGCACAAACGAGTGACCTATAGGTCAAGTAAAGTTACTGTTAGCTTAATTTGTCAGACACTTTGGGGTTTAAAAGCACGCCAACCCCCCCCCCCCTCCCCCAACATCCCCCACCCCACCCCTAACCTCAGGCAGTTATCTGAAGTAGAATCATGGCATGAATGGTTTTTCACTTGGCCAAAATACAATACATTGGACATCCAAAGAACTACAATAAGTGGTACTATTATGTGCATAACAAAAAATTTCTCCTCATCGCGGAGTTTGAAGTAATGAAAGTTGTTTAATGTCAAAAAAACAATTATGCTCACGAATCTACTTGAATGTAAGATGCCATACAATAACTACATCTCAACTCCAAACCAGTTGAAGACGGTACCATACATGTATTCAAACACTGCGACTGGGAGATCACTGTCTTGGCCGCGTATTCCTGATATCTTCAACCATACACTGAGCTCCATAGTGTATTTTTTTTACACATTTTGCTTCTTCCTATCAGTGTTAGTGACTCATGAACTATTATACAACAACATTGCTTCAGCGAAAATATGGTGGATGAGGATCAACTGGGATTGTGTACATTGGCGATAATTAGTCCTTCCGAGGGTTTGCAAAAGCCTAAGGACCCCTCTAAAACACGACGGGATCAGATTTTGAGAGATATTCCTTCTCAACTCCGCTGAACATGACTAATAGGCGCTCTTGCAGATTAGAAACTATGTTTTTCGTGATCCTTTTTTGATGTCTCGAGCATTTCAACCAAGCAATTCCCAGATGTACCTGAACGTTGCATCTCGTAGATCTTGAGGGGACAACCTCAACCTGGTATCTCAGGTGAAGCTGCAATATTCAGACAAGGAGCTCTTAGTCTACTGTGAGCAGATGTTAAATGGAAAGAAAAACGATATATAATAAATGTCCCTACATTGAAAAAATCACCCAGTGGAACTCCGTGAAGAGTCATGACCTCTTCTACGAGCCAACCATTTTTATCAGAAAGGCGAGACTTTTGCTGCGTGCTTGTCACTTCACCTCTATAACGGGATATACACTTATCAAATTTATAATAAAGTTGCCTCTGATACACATCAGGCTTCTCAGATTCCCAGGGACTAAAAGAATAATTAAGACAGCCGACTTTCTCCATGATCTTACGATCAAGTTCATTACCACTGAATAACTCCATGAAAAAGTCCGTCTGCAAACAGCCAAAACAAGATATTGAGCAAGATATGTAAAACGTAATTAAGAAGTCCTATTTCACATGCTCAGATGCCGGAATATAACTATTGAACCAGCTAGCTCTGGGTTCGAGTGGCATTTCACCCCAGCAATTAACAGATAGTCTAACTATAATTGGGGCAGGTTTTGACCGAGGTGAGCAATTTAACCACCGCTACATGCAGGCCTGTAAACCCATCTCAACCAAAATCTCTTGAACAAAAGGAAAGGCAGGGGGGGGGGGGGATATACTCACTGGAACTGAAAGTACAGAGGAATATACAACAGACATATTTATATCCTCCACACCCACGAACGATCCACTCTCTTCCGATTGAAGGCTTTTGCCTTCAGAGTCATCATCAGCAGCTTGGAAGTCATTGCTTATCGCATCCTCTTCTGCCATTTGAAGGCCTTTAGCTTCGGACTCTTCTTCAACTAACTGCACCTTCTGCTCGGGACTCAAAGCTCTTGCCTTCCACAATGCCATGATAGTCCTAGACATATAATCAAAAGAATTAAAATTCCTCGTTATCACTATAAGCTGCTCAGACGCGAAACCCAGTGTTTTATCTGACAACAGCTCTTTTTTCCCTTGAAGTTTCCTACACGAAATACTAGTTCAAAATAGACAAACCGCTCACAAAAACGGTGACGCACTTACCTATGAGCCACATTGAAAGAGACAAAAGAGTGGAAATGAAACTTCAGCCTGCCTTGCTCATCTTGAGTCTTGGCACCATGCCTTGCATCAAAACCTTTACCGGGCTTTAAAGTCATGATAACATTCGGGCTACCCATTGACGCCAAAGTAGGAGACTCAACTTGAATGTCTTCAATATCTTCCCAAAGAAGAAAAAATTTGGTCTTATGTCCAAATAGATCAGAATGGAACCCAATTATTCTTGCAGACAAAAATAGTCGGCCCTGAACCAAAAGAAATTACAAATGGGTGCATTAATAAAGAAAGCACAATAGGTCACAAAGTTGGCAGAGACTCATTTACAACTTTGACAAGATAATATTAACAATCCCGACCAACTGATGCAGAAGTACAGTAAAGACTAAAGATACTGTTCAAAAGTAAATTGAATGATTTATCAGCACAAAGAATCAATAAACATTAGCTACCTGGAGGGGCATCTTGCGTTTCAAGTGACATGCAAAATCATTGATGAGAAATTCCTCAGGTGGAAGCGCAAAAAGCTTTTGGAATGCTGAATTGGTCTGAGGAGATCGTAATTTTATCTACAAAAATAATTCAGACACCGTTCAGCAGGACTCAAAAAGAAATTAAATCCCCATATTTAACGAGATCCATTGGCCATATAACATTAACTGCAGAAATAGATGATCTACCTTCTTCCCGACTTCCTTCTCCATCTTAGACAGATAGTCTTTGACAACATTGGTACCCTTTGTATTATTCAAGAAAACTCTTAAATGCAGCTTAGACTGGCAGGCTTGAGCCAACTTTCCTTGAAGAGGAATCCAAACATCAGATAAATCTGTTATATTACTTTTGACAAAATTGATTTCAGCATGCCCAAGAGATGTAGCTTCACTAAAAGGTCCATCAAAATCATACACTTCTACGTCCAGAACAGATGGCGGCTCATCCATTGCATCAAATTCAAATATTTCTGCATGTAACGAGGTTCAAACCACTAATCAAAATCATTGGAGAGACGATCTTCATATAAATGCTCAAATGACGGCAACTATAGAACTTCAAAAAAGACAATAGAGCCCTCAAAAATAAAGATATACCATTCCATGTGGGATTAGACTTTTGGAACTTGATTGAGCTGGTTCTAGTTTTCCCATTGCATGTAAACACCACATATGGGTCAGAGAAGCCACTTGAGTCAACAGCTGCCAAATTGTTTCCTTCAATCAAGGCAACGGTCAACAGCCAACCATCTCCTTGTGCTTTGATACCATGGTCGCTTCCTGGTAAAAGTATCCACGCTACAACACATCAAAATCTTGGAAAAACAATGTATACCACACATGGTATCCATAGCAAACATGCTGTGACAGCTAAGAATGAGGAACCGAGAGAAAACACCTAATTCTGATGTCTGGACGATATATATTGAATTTTGATGGATTCTTCGTAGCATCTTTAACCAAGAAGGAAATTAATAACAGTATACCTTTTTGTACCCTAGCTCGCATGAAGCGTGATATCAGCTCCAGCACCCGTTTTCCTTGAAGTACTAGCACTCCACACACAATTACCTCGCCAATAGAATCTGGTAAGTCGAGGCCAACAAACTCAAGCCCCTGTATTGTGCTAGGCATGGCCAACAAGATGTGCAAACACACATATATCCCAATGAAAAAGGTTGATATTACAGTAAAATTAGCAAAATACTGGAAAGCCAGCTTCCAATCGGACTGGTGCTCTACTTCTAGAGATGCCAAAACCTGTTCTTTCTCTGAGCCTATGTCCTTTACGTCAACTGGCTTTACATTCTGAGATAATAAATTTGCATACTGCTCAAAGCTCTCCTTAATACCTTGTCGTGCACCATTTTCTATCATGCCTTTCATCATAGTGCTTTGCAAGAAATTCATACGCCACGACACTACTAACCTTGAAGACTGTTCTCCCGAAGGCAACTCAGGGCCAGGAGTAATGTTGTAAAGCAATTCTGTCCTGAAAGTGCTTCCATATGGGGCATCCGGGGTACTCACAATAGCTGAAAGAGCAAAAGACTTCCCATCAGCTTTAAGATACGTTTGGTCCTCTGTAGTTTTTAAAGCCTTGACCAATCTACTTGCAGCTTTGGTAAAAGTGACCACTCTTTTTAAACTCTCACCACCGTTTTCAAGCTTCCAAGGTCCAATATGCAACTCTGTGGACCCCTGAATATCTGCTAAGGATTTAAAGAAGGTTGAATCCGGTGAAAACAGGAATGAATTCAATTCATGTGGGGCAATAGCATACAATTGATCGACTACTACTCCAGGAAGGTTTGAAACTTCGCTTCCTTGTTCTCTTGCCTCCATGCTTTTAATTAGTTCTTGAAAGTTTCCCGATGTGGACTGTTCCTCTTGCACATTCTCAGAAGCTGCTGTACTGGCACTTTCAGGTGTCACTGTTATATCTGGAGCTTTCACGTTAGTCGCGGATACTGCATCCCCGTTCTTGTTGAAAATTTGGGCAAGTCGACCAGCAAAGGTCTGCGCCTGAGGCTTTTCCTCCTTAGAAGAGGCTGCTTCTTCAGATCTCAGAGGAGAAGATGGTCTCAAGGGGCCATTGGAAGACAAAGAAAGAGGTTCAGTTGGCACATCAGACAACCTCTTCGATGGTGGTCCATGATCACCGGCGGACTGCAATTCCGCCAATGTATTGCTTTGCGAGAAACATATTGTGAGAAGAATCTGACCTAATAGAAAGGAATAACACAATTAAATCCTCAACTGATCTGTGCAAACCACAAAAGAAATGCCATTTTTCATTGATACATTGAATTCGATCAAAGATCATTCAATAAAGTTGGTACATTCCATCTTTAAGATGCCATGGTATGGGCAGACGCAACCCAATATATATCTGTAATTTGTAAATATCTCGACTAGTTGAAAGAAGCGTTTATTGCTAATAACATGCAACCGAAAGTCAGAAATACTTGAAACAACAACAAGAACCACACGTCAATCCCAAACAAGTTGAGGTCGCCTATATGAACAAACAAGCTAAGGTCGGCTATATGATTTCTCACTGACCATGTTACTCCATTTAAACTCATCTCGAGGCCAAAATAATAACAATAATAACAATAATAATAACAAAAAATACTAGAAGCTCTATATATTAAGATTATTTTCTACTTACGTATGAATCTTTGAAAGGGGCTAAGCAACAACTAGAAAAGCATAGGACTTAGAGTAAAAGTGCTAAAATGACTAAAACTCACAGTATGCAACCACATAAGCCATCATCAAAATGGAAAGAAAGATCATCTATTCTAACATATATAGAAACATTTCTTATCCAAAATCAGCTTAAACATTCAAACCAAAAAAAAATAAAAAAAATCATCAATAATAGAAAGAAAGACAAAAGTAAAAAACTTACCACAATCTCTATTTTTGGTCTTCTTATGCCTAGGTTGCAAAGTATACCAAGCAGTACCAAGTGACTTATCATTAGCTTCAAAAACCTGAGACACTTGAAATTTAATTTGTCCAACAAAATCATCATTGAAATATTTATCTTCATCTAAAACAGAAATTATTAGCTCCTCTTTCAAATCATCAACTCTAAAAGCAAATTCCTCACACCAAGATGGATTTAAACATTTTTTCACTACTTTACTTCTAAACTTCTGTTTTCCTAATGATAATTTCACATATGGATCACTAAATCCATTTGGGTCCATTGCTGGTATGTTCTTTGCTTCAATTACTCTTACTAAAAGCTTCATATTTTTTCCCAAAAAGAAAATACAAAATCACATACCCCACCAATAAGTTTTAACAAGAAACTGATTGAAAAATAAGAGAAGATCAAATTTTTATTGAATACAAATGTGTGATCAAGAATGGTATAAGTTCAATTAACCAAAGAGAAAAAATGGGTTATTATAAAACATTTGCAAAAGGCTGCAAACTAATAAGAATTGACTTTTCTAGGTCAATGGGTGTTGAGAAGTAATAAATTTTGATATATATTATACGACAAAAAACACCAAAATGGTATTTTAATTTGTCAAAAAATCTCCAAATTTCCAGAGTAAGAAGAATAAAAACAAGAGAAAAGGACCAGGATTGGATTTTTATATGAAAAGACAATGAAAGGGAACAAATTCAAAGGGAAACTATTACAAAGGCAAAATATGGGAATACCCCAAAGAAATGGACCATTGGATTTTTAGATGAAAAAACTCTACAAAAGAAAAAACTCAAGAAAATAAAATATAGCAATGGCTGTTTAATATGAAAGAGACCCTGACCCAGAAATGTTGATTTTTAGGAGAAAGATGGAGATTGGAGGGAAGGAAGATGGAAGAGAGAGAGAGAAATAGAGAAAGGGATGACTAAATAATAATAAAAGAAGAAAAAAAAAAGTAAACTGACTTTTATAAAAATGTTGTATTCAATTTGCAATTGCTCAATCAATGAAGTTTGAAAGAATTATGAGGTTTTGAGTTCATCTTAATATAGATTATAAATTAAGTATTTTTTCTATTATTATATTGTATTATTACATTAAATATATATTTTTTGATGATTAATTAAATTTTATTATATTGTATCTTTAAATTTATTGTTACCTTTATGATAAAAAGTTATTTTATGGCACAACAAATTTGACGTGATCATATAGTTACCTTATTTTTTTCTTTCATCTTACCCTTTTTATTAAATAATCTTATTTCATTAATCATTTATCTTTTTTTTACATAGTCATAATTATACTTTGTACCTTATATTCTTTACAATAATATTACAAAGTTATTTTTTATATTATTGATGCATGATATCATAAAATAATTATAAATAATATAATATATTTAAATATTATACACACTATCATACGTATAATAATATTCGATATACTATAAAACGGTACATTATAACCCTCCAAAGAAGCTAATAAGCTTTGGACAGAATTATGCCATACTTTTATGGTAGTAAAAAGTAGCAAATATATTCTTTTTAAAAGAAAGTATTTAGACTATTTTTTTCTTTTTACTTTTTCTAGCTTGCTTAAAATAAACAAAGTATTCCAAAAATATTATAGCAGCTATTAAGATAACTACTTTTTTAATAGCTTGTACGTTATAATATAAGCTTTTTGCCTCATTCAGGGGCTTTCTTTTGCTTTCACTACGAAATTTGGCTGTTTCTGGTGGAGGATTGCGTCCAAAAAGGAGGCTTTTTTTTGTTTAGACAACAACTTTATCCTTTATCTATTTTGCAGTTACAAGAAAAAAGGAAAAACTTTTAATCATTAATTCATTTTAGTATTGATTCTTTTGTTATTTTGCGGTTCATAAAGACACTATACTTTCACTTTTATTAAATTACTCCCACAAATTAATTATTCTCATAGTTAATTTGTTAGTACACCAAAAAGAGTTAAGAAAGTCCATGGTTTAAGATGAAATTGCTATAAGTGTTCCCATGTTCACTTGTTCAATTTTTCTGGTTAAAATTTTGTCAGTCAGATTCTTACATTACATAGTGGCTATGACAGTAGCAAAATTTAGAATTTTTTCTCTATGGTTATTTAATATTTAATAAATATGAATAAAGAGTACTACTATTTAACCTATATATATAGTATAATATTTTTGTTGAAGACTTTATATATATATATATATATATATATATATATATATCATTTTACCTATATAAATAGTATATAATTTTTCGTCGGACGATGCTCATCTAACCACTCTTTGTCGGCCGCAATTTCTCCCCGATGCAGCGGTGGATCCTATGAGCAGGGGTGGATGCAACATAAAGGCTAAAGTTATCGGATTCAACTAAATCTAATATTTTTGGCGTAGAGTATAAATTTATATGTAAAAATTACCAAAATTATAGTAAAAAGTATATGAAATGTTGACTTTAAAAATATAATGGGTTCAATTAAAATATTAAATATTAAATTTATAAAATTAAAATTCTAGATCCGCCTCTGCACGTAAGGTAATTGAGCAAAGATAAATTTGTAATGGAGGCAAGAAGCATGAAATGCAAGTCTAGATCTTGAGCTTTTGTTAATGAAACCATTCTATGGTGGATCTTATTTTTAATTAATGAAGACTAAACACAAAGTCAAACAAGAATCTTGGAGGTGGTAAATATAATAAAAATCATCTTAAATATAAGCTTCAAGGAACACTTTCCTTTTGCAAGCATAGTTAAAGGGGAACTTTCCATAAAAATAACTATATATCATTGGTTGCATTATTACTAAATTCTTTCATATCTAAAATGCATTCACTCAACCCCATCCACATTATTATTTTTCCCTTTTATATTAAAATAAAAAAGGGAGGGAGAAGGGGAAGGGGAGGGGGAAACAACCTTACAAATTGAGAAAAATAAAAACTAAGTCAAAATTTAAAATTTACGGATTATGAACTTATCATCAAATTTATAGTTCGTTTTAGTAACATGTTATATTCGTCATAATTAAGTATATATAGAAAGAATACATCTGTTTATACTCCCTCAGTTCACAATAAGTGATTAATTTGTTTTTTCATTTTGTTTCAAAATAAGTGTCTAGTTATTTAATCAAGAAAGAATTCAATTTATTTTTACAATATAAGCCCTATGTATATGTCCCTAAAAAATATTTTTACTCCTTACATTAAATATTTAATTAGGGTAATTTAGTCATAGTAGGTATTTTTATATAAAATTTAGTATTTTCTTAATGGGCGAGCTAAAAAAAAATTGGTCTTTTTATGGTTCAAGTAAGTAATTTTTCAAGATTTCAAGAATGAATTAATTATTTTTTTCCTATACTGTTCTTGTAGTAAATAGTGTTAGAATATATGTCAAGAGTGTTTATGTGAGATAGTAAAGATTAATATGGTCAATTCTATTACTAATTGATATTAAAAAATGAATTTTTTAATCTACGTAAAAATATCTAAAAAATTACTTGGATAGGACGAAATATTACAGAATACATTTGTTTAGATAACTGCTTTGTCTCTTTTACTAACATTCATTATTGGTTAGATGGCAGAAAAACGGTCATTTTTACTAGTGAGAGTGCTAAAAACACGGTTTCCAATAAATTTGGTCTAGTCTAGTAGGCTTTGACACTTTTGACCTCATAATCACAATTAAACAATTAATGAAATGAAATTAATAGAGAGATTAAGAAAGAAAAAGTTCCATTAATTTCTTGATTGTTAGGGTCTAATTAGGATATTGGTCACCTAACAGTCTAACACAGAATTGAAGAAACTTGTACTAAAAATGTAAGGAAATAAATGTGTCGGTCACAATTTTTACCAAATTGAAAACTAGGGTCCTATAAAGTAGGTCCACTGCATTGACTTGATTTGATAGCTTACATAAGTAATTTTTATACATTATATTTTTATTTGATTTTATGTGATGGTATTTTTGATTGACAATAAATATAAATATAGAATAATTTTGAAATTTTTGTTCTAAATTAATCATAATATTTGTATTGCTACTAAATTATCTTTTTAACTTTTAAAACTAATATTATAAAAGTTACCTGTAAATGGCTTTGAAGTGACCCGACAATATAAAAATATGAGAAAATGATACTGTATGACCGCCCTTAAAATAATAGTCAAATAAATATATAATATTTATATGCGTTTTGTGCATATATATATTTTGTATGTTATATATAAAAATTACACAAATTTTATACACTTTTCGGCTACATAATATAAGTAGTGTATGCGCAGGTTAAAACTGAAAAAAAAATCCTAAAAATATGGGAAATGATACTGTATAGTCGCTCTCAAAATAATAGTAAAAAAAAATATATAACTTTGTATATTTTTTTGTATACACATATACATTCTATATATTATATAAAAAATTATACAAATTTCATACATTTTTTGACTACAGAATATAAATAGTTTTTACGCCGGTTAAAAATAAAAAAAGTCCAAAAAAAAAAAAAAACTTACTGCGTTAGGCTTACTAGTCAGCTTCTTCTACTTTGACAAACTACATTTTAAATAATTGCCTTTTTCTGCCTCCTGCTTAGTCTGCTGAAACGAATAAAAAATAATGCATCAGAAAGGAGATAAAATGTCAATGTTGACCTATCCATTAAATATCCCAGTCATGATCTATCAATTGTAAAAATAAAAATAAATCAAAGTTACACCGTAAATACACGTGTAGGATAGACAGAAAGAAAGATATGGAAAAAAAAATTAGTCCTTGTCTGCATATAATTAAAATAAGAAAGTGATATAAATAGAATTATATTTATGGTGAATATTTATATTTAAAGAGATTTTAGGATTATTGCTTGGTGGCTAAGTCACCATATCCCTATAAATAGAGGGTTCTATTTCATTATAATTCATCTCATATCAATAAGAATTCCCTCTCTTTCTACTTTGCTCTCCAATATTCTTCTTCTTTTATTATTTCATAACACGTTATCATCACTCTAACCAATTGAGTAGAAGCTTTGAGATTGAGCATAATGACTGTTAATTATTCCATGAACTTCCTTCATGATTAAATTCTAGATTTAAAGTAAGTATTTTATTTTATTTTTCTCTTTTAAATTCTTGAAATTCTATCATTTGATTTTATATACAATAAAAGACAACAAAGTTTGATTATAACTCTAATGGAATATGTAAGAAATTATAACCACCGTAAGTGGTAAATTTCTATGTCTTGTCATGATCAAAGTCATGTATGATCGTGGGCACAAAGAATGAAAACTCGTCCTATTGAATTTGCTACATTCTCATTCTCTTAAGAGAATGTGATAGCACTATGTAATACGTCTGAAAGAAGACAAATTCATTACCATGAATAATCAATGGATATGGACGTGGCAATAGACGAAATTATATCGTCATAATTGTAGTAATGAGAACAATAAGTATTCTCAAAATAGTCATTCACTATGTGAACGTAATATTTGTCATCGATTTGACATGAGATTTTGTAAAGCACATGTAGATGATTATGGTCCATTCATGATTTGTAAAGCACATATAGTTGATTATATTAAGACTATAAATAAAGAAAAGATTTAATATCTTCTATTACTACAACTTGTAACGTGGTAATATGTATGTGAAAAACTACCCACTTTATTCTTCAATTTGTACTACATAAACAAAAGAATACCACAATGAAGTGGATATTTATTGATATAAAAACTCATATCATAATAAACTTGGAGTTTATTGATAATAGCACACGTCATGGTGTAAATATGAAATTTATCAATATTGATATTTTATTCAGTTGGCATAATTGGTTTACCCATATCAATTTAAGTATGATGTGCAAAAATAAAAGAGAATTCATATAGGTAAATATTAAAGAACGAGAAAGTTCTTTACGAATTCTTTTACATTATTGCTTGTTTTCATTAATTAATAGACCAACTAAAATTAGGATTGAATCACATGAATGCTAGAAATATCAAAGGTGAATATGGGCTCATTCATCTGCCATGTATACCACATAAGACTTATTTATGAGATGTTTGCATGTGTGATTATTATTAACCCTCAACATGGTGTTTGCGAGGTAACTTGCTCAATAATTTAATTTAGAGCATATTCCAGATTGTCCATTCAAGAAGTTCAACTTAATAAGTTGGTCTACATTACAACTGGTTTAGCAAAATGATTTATTGAGTGTCTCTACTTAATAGCTAAATATATGAATGAAAAGATCTCTATGTTATGTCATTATGAAAATACATATAAACTGTTATAAAATCTTTGTCGACGTCAACCTTCAAGAAGCTAGGGCACAGGATTGTGATGTGAAGGCTCAAGGATATGAATTGATGCTCTCATCAGGGGGAATTAATGCGCGGCACACTCTTTTTCCCTTACAAGGTTTTGTCCCACTAGATTTTCCTTGCAAGGTTTTTAACGATGCAACCAAAATGCGTGTTTATAAATGTGTACTCTTTTTCCATTTTATTATTTTTTTCCCATTGAGTTTTATTTTAGTTAAGGTTTTAACGAGACACATTATGTATTGAATAGACATTCAGGGGGAGTGTTTTAAATAGAATTATATTTATGATAAATGTCTATATTTAGAGAGATAATATGGTTCATTGCTTGGTGGCTAAGTCACCATATCCATATAAATAGAGGGTTCTATTCCATTGTAATTCATCCTATTTCAACAAAGAATTCCCTCTTTCTATTTTGCTCTGCAATAATCTTTTCCTTTTATTATTTCATAACATAAAAGCAACTTTTAGATTAATACTGGCTAGTAGAAGAATGTAATATAATGGATTAAAGATAAATTAATTAAAAGCAGAAGTGATGTTACGTTCTTGAAAGGGTATAATAGCTGAATATAATGGAAGTGATACAAAAAAAATCTCAGTAATTAAATAAGTTGCATTATGCGCTCTTAGATATAATTAATACAGACTTCATAAGATATGACTATTTTAGGAAAGCATCAAATGGTTCTTTCCTACCCCAGTGGTATTATTTATGTTCTTATTTTCTTGTGATACTTTTTATTTTCATTTTGCCTAATATTATTGTGACATGAATTTAAATAAAATGACGCGATATATTTTGCGTAATGTTAGTGTGTGACATGGGCTTAATAAAGTGACACGATATATTTTATGTAATATTAGCGTGACATAAATTTAAATGAAATGTCACGATATGTTTATATAGTTGCAGACTGATAATAGGTGAATTTGACTATATTTATACCGTAAATAATCACACTTTAATGTTGTTTTGATAATATATATGATGACAAAATGCTCTTATTAGTGTTTTTAGTGTGTTATAGGTACACAAGAGTTGAGGAAGGCTAAAAGAGCAATTTTGGAGTCAAAAGAAGGTGAAAAAGGCCATGTGTGAAATAAATCAAGAAATTGTGCTGGAACAGCCCTGAAGAATTCGAGGCACTGTTTGACTGCGGTTCCACCGCGATCGCGGTAGAACCGCGGTAGAACAGGCATGCGGAAGTTTTGAAGATTCAGAAGACATCACTCACCGTGGTTCCACCGCGACCGCGGTGGAACGCGGAAAATTCAGTGGCTGAAGTGTAAAACGGAAATTGTAATACCTAAACCCTAAATATATTGTTAGGATTCGCCCAAAGGAGGCAAGTTTTGTACTATTAATTACTTTTGCAAGAAAACTAGTAAGAGAGATTTCTCTTAACATCTCTCTTTCTTCTACTTAAATTCTTGATTATGAAATCCATTATCTTTTTTGCTTTCTTAATTATGAGTAGCTAAATTCTTATCTAATGTTTTGATGGAACCTATTGATTGATGAACTTCTGGGTTATGGGAATACAAATTGTTAGTTAAATTTCTATTTGTTCAACTTCGTTCTTGTTGTAGTTAATTGATAGGGTCCTTAATTAGCTGTGACTATTTAGTGTGCATAACTTGGAAAAGAGTGCATATTTAGGTTATTATTGAACAACACCACACCTAGATTATTGGAGGAATCTATAATTGCTGGTGTAAAGGTGGGATTAGGAACAACGAAACCTTGAGTGCAATCTAAAGTGAACTGTGCTAATTAAAGCTAGCTTGGGTAGCTCGAAAAAGTGCAATAGTAAATTATTGTATTTGCTCGGGAGAGAATTACGGTAGAATTAGGGTTCATGATTGATAGAGAAGTATTGACAATTTGTATGAGCATAAACAGAAGGGACTCCATCAATAGGGGAAATCATCACCTTAGCCTTTCTCATTAGTCATTACAATACATTCAGTTATTTTCTTCAATTCTTTAGTTTATTGCAAAAGTAGTTAGTAGCAACCATTCACAAAGATATTTAAAAGTTTGGGAAGCTGATTCAGAAGTTTTGTTGGGTTTTGAAGATTGTAGTTGATAGGTTAACTCTCTGTGGGATTCGACTCCGGACTTGTAAACCGGATTATATTTGCAGCGACCGCATTGTCCTTTTATAAGGCATAGTTGGGCGTGATCACAGACATTAAAATTTTAAATCCATATACAACAAGATATTAAGTTCCTATAATTTAGTGCTACATAGAAAGAAATTATTTGTATCACGGAGTTATTACTAAAATACAATTTTGGAGGAAGGCAGTATCTTCATTGAACACAAAGACAACACAAGTCCACGTGAACAAGAAGTGACGCGATGGAAAAAAGTCTACCAGCCTGGTACGTCAAGTCTTGTCTCTCCTCTCCGCAAGTCCATGCCAACAAGTCTTGAAATATGTGACATTTGTAGACATCAAAATTTTAATGGATCAAGCCAAATCCTAAATCAAAGATGCTACAGAACTCTTGAAATCCTAGGAGTCTATTAGGGTTTATTGGAAGTTACTCTATCCTAACCCTAAACCAAAGCTATAAAAAGGGTCACTTATTCCCTTTGAAGAGAAATCTAAAAAATGGAGATCATCTCACAAATCCCATAAACTCATGGGATATTCACAAAGAGATAAGAGGTGACTGGATAATTCTTGATAATAAAATACTTCAAGAAGATCCACGACACACTTCGTGGATATCAAAAAATCCATAAAAGCCCGCACTATCCTACATTCGAGAAATACATTGTTCTAGGCCTCGAATCACAGAGATAATCAGGAGAGAAGAATCAAGGGGATAAACAGAATTGTACCCGCATCATTTTATCAATAAAAGTACATTTTTTCATATCTATATTATGGTTGTAATTTATTTTTGTATCACAGAAAATTTATTGCAAATAAATTAGCACGCCTAGTGGGACAAATTCTGCCCTTCATCTCTTCATACTGCAAGTCAAAAACTACAAGTTTCAAATTCAACTTTTTTTATGGTTATGTTCAAGGCTTAATGGCTTCGATAAATTTGAACACTTCATTTTCTTGGAGATGCCGAAAAAAAACAGATCTCAAATGAGGACTGCAATCCAAGGGACAACGTCTTCTGTTCAAAGCCGCAAAATTATATGTAATGATCTCAGTCGCAACAAGATAAGAACTCAAAATAACAGGAAGATTAACAAGTTTTTTGGGATAATTTTCTATTTTATAGAAGGAAAACAAAAAGCTATCTATTACAAAATGAAAGAGAAGACTGCAAAAATGGAAATCGCCATTGACGAGCTTATCTTCATAAGAGAAGGAAGCTGTGATTAGAAGAGGAAGAAGAGAAGAGAAGAGAAGAGAGAAGGAGAAAGAAGCAGAAGGAATCAGAGAGAAATGGGAGAAGCTTACTATGCAAAAACTGAACGTCTCTCTCTCAACTGAGCTGACGTGGCATCATCCTGGCCGTTGCAGCTCATTAAACCAACTTCTAATCTGGGCCGTCCATTCAATTTTCTGTTATTCCCTTCTCTTTTCAGTTGCCCGCTATTTCTTCTTCTTTTCTTCTTTCATTTTCAGCATTCTTTAACTCCAGGAGCATTACATTATAAGAAAGACATCCAAATAGTCTTTCGCCGAAGCCTCAAACTAACGAAGAGGATATTCCAAAGTCCAAATAATCTCACCATAGTGTTGGAGTCAAAATTCAGGTGAATATAGTGACTGAGCTATAGTATCTCCTTGGTCACATGGATTTTCTGGTGTTTGCTAGTCATGTGATTTGACAAAGATAAAAGTTTGTCACGACCCCAAACCCGGTCGTGATGGCGCCCAGCATATTGCTAGGCCAGCCTGACTAACCTTTCAGAATACCGAGCTACCAGCTCTCACTTTACTTTAAAAGCATTAACAATGATAAAAAAAATACAAAATCTAGCATAAGCTGTGAAAATATTCCAAAATAGCACAATACTCCCTACAAAATTTGGGGTCATGAGTTAGAAGCCTTTACCAAGAGTATAACAATAATATCGAATACACAAAGTGTCTGACAAATACAGAAAAGTCAAAGAAAAAGGGATAGCAAGGAAAGTCGGGTCCGGCGGACACCAAGCAGCTACCTCGACAGTCCAATGAGATCACTGAAGCAACTGGGAAGTGAGCACTGCTGTGATGTACATGGATCTGCACACAAGGTGCATGGAGTAGAGTGAGTACTTCTGACTCTGTGGTAATAAGCATGATAAAGATATTGAAGGTAAAAATACCCAATAAACCACTCAGTAAAGCTATATAATTTCTCTTTTATCCTTTTCATTAGTATAAGTATCAGATAAAGAAATGACAGCTAAAACAGTTAACAGATATGTCTATATGCATTGCAGATGCATGAACATGACCGCTACGGCGCGTAGCCAGATCCATTTGGGTACTCGCGCTAACTGCGGGAGTTCAGACTCCGGAGGGGCTCCTACATCCCAAGCGCAATATCAGTGACATGATGTGGCACAGAGTCCGATCCACTACCAGTTTAGCTATATGCAATGCAAGCCTCACAGGCACAATAATTTATCATTTTGAAATCATTTTTAAAAGTGATAACAAATATCAGTGTTTAGAAATACCAGAGTTTGGAAAATCATTTTAGATAGTGTTTAGCTCATGACTGATATCATGATAACCTGCTATAATCATAGAAGCAATGATAATGATCTTCACGAGATCCAAATAACTGGCTCACAGCCCAAATATAACCACTGCCATCTAAGTAGGAGGTTTACCGGCTCATTTATAACCAACAACACAATATAATTCTACACAGTCGGACTAAGCCATAGTCCCCAATCACAATCGACCCCGCACTCACAGTAGAGTACGTGTCTCGCCTCAATACAGCATCACATAGTGATATACCGGGGTTTCAAACCCTCAGGTTATCATCCACACCCATTACTCACCTCGAACCGGCTTAAAAACTATTCCGCAATGTCTTTGCCACGAGAATCAACCTCCACGGGTGCCGAATCGGATCAAAACCAAGAGGAATACATCAAAATAGACTAAAGGAACATAACCCAATCGAAATAACTCGAATTACACCCAAAAACATGAAGTTGCCAAAACCCGAGCCCTAGGCCCGCTTATCGAAAAAATATGAAATCCACATTTTCAGAATCCTCGTCTCGCCACGAGTCCATACATATAAAATTTATCAAAATCGGAGTTCATTTTCCCCTTCAAATCATCGATTTACTATTTTTCTTAGGCTTCAAGAAAAACCCCATTTTACACCTTAATTCCTCCAATTTTTAGTGATATAGATGAAGATTCTAGGATAAAATCATGTAATTAGTCCATAAAACTTACCTCCAATCAAAAACTAGGTGAAAGACTCTTAATCCATCGCCCCCTAGCTTCAAAACTTGCCCAACAATGGAAGAAATGGGAAACCCTCGTGTCTGAAATGTTATTAAATTGATCTGTCTATCATTAAATTACACTATGCGTTCGCATCACCTTACCTGCGATCGCATAGAATAAATTTTTCACCCGTCCAAAATGTCCTATGCGATCACACTCACACACCCGCGATCGTATAGAACAAACTCCTCACCTGGGACCCCTTGCCAATTACCCTATGCGATTGCATAGACACCTCTACGATCGCAGAGCACAAAATCCCTCAACTGTGCGATCGCATACACCTGACCACGATCGCATAGAACAAAAATGAAGCCTTCCCAAATCCTTCTATCTGATTGCGTCTCCACCCCTGCGATCGCATAGAACAAAAGTTTGCAACTTTTATGACAGGAAATTTTGTTGTGCTCTTCATCAGAAAATGGTCCGTTTGACCCCCGGAATCACCCCCGAGGCCCCCGAGACCTCAACCAAAACCACCAAACTATACCAAAACATGATACAAACTTGTTCCAATCATAAAAACACATCATTAAACACAAAAATCATCAAATCAAGGCGGATTCAAGCCTAAGTTTCAACCAAAACTTCCGAAACCTATATTCCATAAGAAACCCGACCAAATGATGTCCAAATGACCTGAAAATTTGCAGACATATCCAAAATTACCTAACGAAGCTACTTCAACTGTCGGAATTCCATTCTGACTCCCGTATCAAAATCTCACATATCAACCGGATTTCGCCAAAATTCCAATTTCGCCAATTCAAGCCTATTTCTACACCGGACCTCCAAATTCAGTTTTGATCGCCCCCCTAAGTCACAAATCACCTTCCGAAGCTAACCTAATCACCGGAATCCACATCCGAGCCCTCTAACCACATAGTCAACTTCAGGTTGACCTTTCTGAAACAAGCTTCACTCTAAAAGGCTATATACCTTATTTTGAACCAGAATCAATCCAAATTCACCAGATAGACTCTAATACAGATATAGAAACATGAAACAACATAATAGGGGAAGAACGTGGTGGTAACTCACTTGACGATAGGCCGGATCGTTACATTCTTCCCAACTTAAGCAAATGCTCGTCCTCGAGCGGGTCAAGAAACATACCCGGAGTCTCAAATAAATGAGGATATCTGCTCCGAATCTCCTGCTCAGTCTCCCAAGTGGCCTCCTCCACGGGCCGGCCTCTCCACTGAACTTTCACTAATGCAATATCCTTGGACCTCAATGCACCCGACGACCCAATATAGCTATAGGCTCCACATCATAGGTCAAGTCATCATCAAACTTAACTGTACTGAAATCCAACACATGCGATGGGTCGCCAACATACTTCCGGAGCATAGATACTTGAAACACCGGATGAACTCCCGATAGACTGGATGGCAAAGAAAGCATATAGGCCCCCTCTGCAATCCTCATGAGAATCTCAAAAGGGCCAATGAATCTCGGACTTAGCTTTCCTTACTTCCCAAATCTTATGACGCATTTCATAGGCGAAACCTTCAGCAAGACCTTCTCACCCACTGAATATGACACATTCGGAACCTTTTGGTTCGCATAACTCTTCTGGCGCGACTGGGCTGTGCAAGTCTCTCTTGAATCACCTTGACCTTGTCCAATGCATCCTGGACCAACTCGTTCCCCTACAACCTAGCCTCGCCGGGCTCAAATCAACCAATTGGAAATATACACCGCCTACCATATAAAGCCTCATAAGGCTATCCGAATACTGGATTGGTAGCTGTTGTTATAAGCAAACTCTGCAAGAGGCAAGTAATCATCCCATGAACCACCGAAATCAATAACACAGGCGTGCAATATATCATCCAAAATCTGAATGTACGCTCAGATTGTCCGTCCGCCTGAGGATGAAATGCAGTACTCAGCTCTACCTATGAGCCCAACTCACGCTGAAATGTCCTCCAGAACTGCAAAGTAAACTAAGTACCTATGTCTGATATAATAGAAACTAGAACTCCATGAAATCTCACAATCTTGCAAATTAATATCTATGCTAACCGCTCCGAGGAGTATGTAGTACACACATGAATGAAGTGAGCTGACTTGGTCAGCCTATTTACAATCACCCAAATTGAATCAAACTTCCTCGTTGTCTGAGGGAGACCACTAATAAAGTCCATAGTAATCCTCTCCCATTTCCACTCGGGAATATCAATACACTGAAATATGCCACTGGGCCTCTGATGCTCATACTTGACCTGCTGACAATTATGGCACTGTGCTACATGACTCATAATATTCTTCTTCATCCTTCTCCACCAGTAATGCTATCTCAAATCCTAATACATCTTCACGGCACCTGGATGGATAGAATACCACGAGCTATGGGCCTCATCTAATATCAACTCACAAAGGCCATAAACATTGGGCATGCAAATCCGGCCATGCATCCTCAACACACCATCACTATCAATAGTAACATCCCTGACATCATCATGCTGAACTCTGTCCTTAAGAATAAGCAAGTGTGGATCATCATATTGGCGCTTACGAATGCGATCATATAAGGAAGACCGAGAAAAAATGCAAGCCAATACCCTACTGGGCTCAGAAATATCCAACCTCACTAGTCGATTGGCCAACGCCTGAACATCATATGCAAATGGCCTCTCCCCAACTAGAATATACGCCAAACTGCCCATACTAACCGCCTTTTGGCTCAAAGCACCGGCCACTACATTGGCCTTCCTCGGATGATATAGAATCGTAATGTCATAATCCTTGAGCAACTCAAGCCACCTCCGTTGCCTCAAGTTGATATCCTTTTTGTTTGAAAAAGTGTTGGAGATCCGATGATCAGTATACACCTCACAGGACACGCCGTACAAATAGTGCCTCCAAATCTTCAGGGCATGAACTATGACAGCTAATTCCAAATCATGAACATGGTAGTTCTTCTCATGAGGCTTCAACTGACGAGAAGCATAAGCAATGACTCTACCCTCCTGCATCAATACACAACCTATCCCCACTCTCGATGCATCACAATATACGGTATATAAACCTGAAGCTGATTGCAAGACTAACACTGGAGTTGTGGTCAAAACTGTCTTGAGCTTCTAAAATCTCTCCTCGCACTCATCCGACCACACGAATGGTGCACCCTTCTACGTCAACCTGGTCAAAGAAGAAGCAATGGATGAAAATCCCTGAACAAACCGGCGATAATACCCCTCCAAACCAAGGAAACTTCGGATCTCCGTAGCTGAGGACGGTCTAGGCCAACTCTACACCACCTCTATCTTCTTCGGGTCAACTTGAATACCATCACGAGACACCACATGACCCAGAAAAGCTATCGACTCGAGCCAAAACTCGCACTTAGAGAACTTCGCATATAACTTCTCCTCCCTCAACCTCTGCAACACAACTCTCAAATGCTGAGCATGATCCTTATGGCTATGAGAGTACACCAAGATGTCATCAATGAACACAATCACGAAGGAATCCAGGTACGGCCAAAACACATTGTTCATCAAGTGCATGAACGCGGCTGAGGCATTTGTCATCCCAAAAGACATCACAAGAAACTCATATTGCCTATACCTCGTCCTGAATGATGTCTTTATAATATCAGAATCTCTAATCTTCAGCTGATGATAGCCTGAACGAAGATCAATCTTCGAGAACACCCTTGTTCCTTGGAGCTGATCAAATAAATCATCAATGCGCGGTAGAGGATACTTGTTATTCACTGTTACCTTGTTCAGCTATCTATAATCAATGCACATCCTCATTGAGCCATCTTTCTTCTTAACAAACAACACCGGTGCACCCTACAATGACACGCTAGGGAGAATGAATCCCTTATTTAAAAGCTCCTGAGTTGTTCTTTTAATTCCTTTAACTCAGCTGGTGCCATACGATAAGGAGGAATAGAAATAGGCTGAGTGCCCGACACCAAATCAATACCAAAATCGATATCCATGTCCGGCGGCATGCCCGAAAGGTCTGATGGGAACACATCTGGGAAGTCCCTCACAACTGGCACAAAATCAATACTGGGAGTCTCAACTCCCACATCCCTCACAAACGCTAAATACGATAAACATCCTTTTTCAACCATTCTTTGAGCCTATAAGAATGAAATCACTTGGCTAGGGACATAATCATTCGAACCCCACCACTCAATCCAAGGAATACCAGGAATAGCCAATGTAACTGTCTTGGCATGACAGTCAAAAATAGCATGGCATGGGGATAGCCAATCCATGCCCAAAATCACATCGAAATATACCATACCCAGCAATAACAAATCAACTTGGGTATCCAGACCCTCAATAGAAATAATACAAGATCGATAGACGTGATCCACAACAACCGTATCACCTACCGGGGTGGATACATGAACATGCAAGGCAAGACTACCACAGGTCATACCCAAATGACATGCAAAATAAGAAGACACATACGAATATGTAGACTCGGGATCAAACAAAATAGAAGCATCTCTGTGAAAAACTGAAATGATACCTGTAATCACTGCATCTGAAGCAACAATATCTCTCCTATCATGAAGTGCATAGAAACGTGCCTGACCACCAATTGATCGCTCATCAGTCCTAGGACGACCTCTAGAAGACTGACTTCCACCCCTACTAGCCTGGGATGGTGCTGAAGTAGATGGAGCTGAAGAGGAGGGCTGAGACCTACCCCTACAAAGTCGAGGACACTGCCTCATAATGTGGCCAAACTCACCACACTCAAAACAACTACCCGGTACTGGAGAAGGGGACTGAAGGGAACCCCTCGCCGCAGATGAACCCTGGGCTGAAGAAGAAGGTGCTGAGCTCTGAGCTGGGAGGGCACTGAGTGAAGAATGGCCCTGCTGAAAACCCTGACGGCCATGGCCGGAAGAAGCTCCACTATGCTCTGGGCGACCTGTCTGAGGAGGTCTGATGAACAACCTCTGCCCTGCTGAAACTGGCCCCTGGATGGAGCACCACTATAACTGCCCAAACCTCGAGGCCTCTTGGCCTCCCTCTCCTCTCGCTCACGGCGATGATCCGCCTCAATCTGGCGTGCCATATCCATAACCTCCTCAAAAGACGCTTCCACTACTCTCTCCCTGGTTATCAAGATACGAATAGAATAGTTGAGGCCATCAATGAACCTCCTGATCCTCTCTCGATCTGTCGAGATCATCCAAATAACATGTCTGGCCAACTGAGCATACCACAACTCGTACTGAGTCACTGTCATATCACCCTGTACTAGCCACTCAAACTGGCGATGCAGCTCCTCTCTGTGGGACTGCGACACATACTTCTCTAAAAGAGAGTGGAAAACTGTTGCCAAGTAAGGGGTGCTGCCCCTACAGGTCTACGCCTATCGAACTCCTCCCACCAAATGAATGTTGGTCTTGAAAACTGGAATGTAGTAAAAGAAACACCACTAGACTCAAGAATCCCTGCTGTACGCAACATCCTCTGACACTTGTCCAAGAATCCTTGGGCATCCTCGCCCTCATTACCACTGAATGTAGGCGGTTGAAGTCTGTCAAATCTCTCTAACCGATGCTGCTCGTCGTCAGGAATCACTGGAACAACATACCCTGGGGCTGGCGCAACTGGAACAGTCGGTGCAACTACTTGAGCTGGGACTGCCTCTAGCGTCTGAAGTCCCTGCACATTCTGCTCTGGTGTGCAAGCTGCGCGGGTCTGATAACCACCCCCGGTCTGAGATGTCACTGCTGGAGTAGTAGCTGAAACTACCTGAGCCAACCTAGTACAAACAGATAATATCTGGGCCAATGACCCCTGAAGGCCAGGAATAAAAATAGGTACCGCCGGTGCCTGGGTGAGTGTTGCTGGAGCCTCAACCACTGGGGGTTGATCCTGAATAGGGGCAACAGGTGGGTCTACTGGCACTGCCCCTGCCGTTCTACCATGACCACGACCACGGTCGTGACCACTGCCTCTAGCTGGTGGAAATGGTGGTCGTCCACCTCGTCCTGTAGCACGAATCCTTGCCATCTGCGAGAGAATAGAATACAGAAGTTTAGTTCTCGGAACAACAAAATCGCACGATAGAGTTCAAGAATATGAAGTGTTTCCGAAAAGGTCTGTAGCCTCCCGAGGATAAATACAGACGTCTCTGTACCGATCCGCGAGACACTACTAGCCGGCTCAAGACTCATGAGGCTTAGTAACCTAGACTCTAATATCAACTTGTCACGACCCAAACCCGGTCGTGATGGTGCCCAGCATATTGCTAGGCCAGCCTGAGCAACCTTTCAAAATACCGAGCTATCAGCTCTCACTTTACTTTAAAAGCATTAATAGTGATAAGAAAAATCCAAAATCTAGCATAATTTGTGAAAATATCCCAAAATAGTACAATACTCTCCACAGAATCTGGGGTCATGAGTCAGGAGCCTCTACCAAGAGTATAACAATAATACCGAATACGTAAAGTGTCTGACAAATGCAAAAAAAGTCAAAGAAAAAGGGATAGCAAGAAAAGTCGGGTCCTGCGGACGCCAAGCAACTACTTTGACAGTCCAATGAGATCTTCGAAGCAGCTCGGAAGTCAGCCCTGCTCTCTCTAATGTACCTGGATCTGCACACAAGGTTCAAGGAGTATAGTGAGTACTTCCAACTCAGTGGTAATAAGCACGGATAAAGACATTGAAGGTAAATATACCCAATAAACCACTTAGTAAAGCTATATAATTCTTCTTTTATCCTTTTCAGCAGTATAAGTATCAGATAAAGCAATGAAAGCTAAAACAGTACAACATATATGTCTAAATGCAATGCAGATGCATGAACATGACCGCTACGGCGCGTAGCCCAATCCATTTGGGTACCCGCGCTCAATGTGGGGGTTCAAACTCCGGAGGGGCTCCTATAGCCCAAGCGCAATATCAGTGACATGCTGCAGCGCGCAGCCGGATCCACTACTAGTCCAGCTACATGTAATGCAAGCCACATAGACACAATAATTTATCATTTTGAAATCTTTTTTAACAGTGATAATAAAAATCAGTGTTCAGAAATACCAGAGTTTGAAAAATTATTTTAGACAGTGTTTAGCTCAGGACTGATATCATGATAACCTGCTATAATCATAGAAGTAATGATAACGACCTTCACGGGATCCAAATAACTGGCTCACAGCCCAAATATAACTACAACCATCTAAGTGGGAGGTTTACCGGCTCATTTATAGCCAACAACACAGTATAATACTACACAGTCCGACTAAGCCATAGTCTCCAATCACAATTGACCCCTCACTCACAGTAGAGTATGTGTCTCGCCTCAATACAGCATCACATAATGATATACCAGGGTTTCAAACCCTCAGGTCATCATTTACACCCATTACCCACCTCGAACCGGCTCAAAAACTAGTCCGCAATGCCTTTGCCACGAGAATCAACCTCCACGGGTGCCGAATCTGATCAATAGGAATACATCGAAATAGGCTAAAGGAACATAACACAATCGAAATAACTCGAATTACACCTAAAAGTACGAAGTTGTCAAAATCCGAGCCCCGAGCACGCTTCTCGAAAATTATTAAATCTATATTTTCAGAATCTTCGTCTTGCCACGAGTCCATACATATAAAATTTATTAAAATTGGAGTTCATTTGCCCCTTCAAATTATCGATTTACTATTTTTCTTATGCTTCAAGCAAAATCCCATTTTACACCTTAATTCCTCCAATTTTCAATAATATAGATGAAGATTCTAGGATACAATCACGTAATTAGTCCATAAAACTTACCTCCAATCGAAAACTAGGTGAAAGTCTCTTAATCCCTCGTCCCCTAGCTTCAAAACTTGCCCAACAATAGAAGAAATGGGAAACCCTCGTGTCTGAAATGTTATTAAATTGATCTGTCCGTCATTAAATTACACTATGCAATCGCATCACCTTACCTGCGATTGCATAGAACAAATTTTCCACCCCTCCAAAATGGCTTATGCGATCGCACTCACACAACCTCGATCGCGTATAACAAACTCCTCACTTGGGACCCCTGGCCAATTACCCTATGCGATCGCATAGACACCTCTGCAATCACAGAGCACAAAATCCCTCAACTATGCAATCTCATACACCTGACCGCAATCGCATAGAATAAAAATGAAGCCTTCCCAAATCCTTCTATGCGATTGCATCTCCACCCCTACGATTGCATAGAACAAAAGTCTGCAACTTTTATGACAGCAAATTCTGCTGTGTTCTTCATCACAAAATGGTCCGTTTGACCCACGGGACCTCAACCAAAACCACCAACCTACTCCAAAACACGATACGAGCTTGTTCCAATCATAAAAATACAT
Organism: Nicotiana noctiflora; assembly: GCA_032618575.1. Taxonomy (NCBI): domain Eukaryota; kingdom Viridiplantae; phylum Streptophyta; class Magnoliopsida; order Solanales; family Solanaceae; genus Nicotiana; species Nicotiana noctiflora. Next base: position 107,700 of record JASVEL010010871.1, on the reverse strand, counting down.
CATTAAACACAGAAATCATCAAATCAAGGCCGATTCAAGCCTAAGTTTCAACCAAAATTTCTGAAACTTATATTCCATCAAAAAGTCGACCAAATGATGTTCGAATGACCTGAAAATTTACAGACATATCCAAAATTACCTAACGAGCTACTGCAGCTATCGAAATTTCATTTCGACTCCCGGATCAAAATCTCACCTATCAACCGGATTTCGCCAAAATTTCAACTTCGCCAATTCAAGCCTATTTCTATATCGAACCTCTAAATTCAATTTCGTTCACTCCTCTAACTCACAAATCATCTCCCAAAGCTAACCGAATCACCAGAATCCACATCCGAGCCCTCTAACCACATATTCAACTTCAGGTTGACCTTTATGAAACAAGCTTCACTCTAAAAGGCTATATGCCTTATTTTCAACCAGAATCTATCCAAATTCACCTGATAGACTCTAATACAGATATAAAAATATGAAACAACATAATAGAAGAAAAATGGGATGGTAACTCACGTAACGAAGGGCCGGGTCGTCGCAAAGTTGCAATTGACGTGCCATATATTTGTGAGGAGGAAAACTGATACAAGTGGAAAAGTCCATATACAATAAGATATTAAGTTCCTACAATTTAGTGCTGCGTGGAAAGAAATTATCTGTATCACAGAGTTATTACTGAAATACAACTTTGGAGGAAGGCAGAGTCTTCATTGAACACAAAGACAACACAAGTCCACGTGAACAAGAAGTGACGCAATGGAAAGAAGTCTACCAGCTTGGTACTTTAAGTGTTGTCTGTCATTTTCGCAAGTCCATGCCAATTAGACTTGAAGCAGGGAATATTTGTAGACATCGAAATTTCAATGGATCAAGACAAATCCTAAATCAAAGATGCTATAGAACTCTTAAAATCCTAGGAGTCTATTAGGGTTTATCAGAAGTTATTCTACCCTAACCCTAAATCAAAGCTATAAAAAGGGTCACTTATTCCCTTTGAAGAGACATAAAAAAAAATCTCATAAACTCACGAGATATTCACAAAGAGATAAGAGGTGTCCGAATAATTCTTGATAATCAAATACTTCAAGAAGATCCACAACACACTTTATGGATATCAAATAAATCTTTAAAAGCCCGCACCATCCTACGTTCGAGAAACACGTTGTTCTAGCCATCGAATCACGGAGACAATCATGAGAGAAGAATCAAGGGGATAAACAGAACTATACTCGTATCATTTTATTAATAAAATTATATTTTTTTCATATTTATATTGTGATTGGAATTAATTTTTCTATCACATAAAAATTTGTTGCAAACAATAATAAATCTCAACTTGCTCGAAATGAAGAGTGATTATTAGTATTTCATGCACTAGTGGATCATCATTATCCTATCAAGAATCTTTTATTTTTTTTTATTTTTACGAAAGAAGAGGAAATACTATCAAGAATCTTTAAAGAATAAGAAAGCAAATCAATTGAAGAATCCCACCTTAAATTGAAGGAAAATGTGGAAATAATTAAGCTAAATAGAAAGCATACTTCCAACATATTCCGTCCACAAAATAAAAATTTAAATTTTGTTTAATAAATTTCTAGTATAAAATATAAGATGCTCAGGGAGATTAATAATATGAAATAAATTAACAGCAAAAAGGTACAAGCTTTGACTCGATAGCCGTCTTATATGTGTGGTTTATGAACCTTTTTTGTTTTCTTGAGACATTGGATTTCCCTATGACTCATATTGTATTCACATAAATCCAATTTTACTTATGAGCCATTTGGACATAATTATTTTTTTCAAAGAATATTTTTAAATCAGTGTTTGGTTATACATTTCACTGAATTTTTGAAGATGAGTTTTAAAAAGCTTTAAGGACCCGTTTGTCCACATATAATACTTTTCTTTTTCTTTTTTAATATCTGTTATCCATGAAAATTTACAAGTTTTTGAGAAAAAATATCAAGAATGATTTTTCAAGAAAAACTTTTTCAACTGTAACATTTTCAAGTGAAATCCATGTCCCAATATAATTTTAAATTTAAAATATTATTTTGCAACTTAACTCCTAATACTACTTTTTTTTTTGTCAAAAATTATAATTTTTATGTCCAAATGCCTACATAGTTTCAATTTTGAAAAAGTAATTTTCACCTCTTTTTCTTGTAAACAATATTTATTTCTCATAAAAGTATAATACTTTTTCAAGTGAAATACATGCCCAAATACAATTTCGATATTTAAATACATTTTTTGAACTTAACTTTAAAAAATATATTTTTCCTTTTTTAAATTTCACATTTTTTTAATGTCCAAAACGGCTACTTAGAATAATCTTTTTCTTCTTAGCGTGGGGTCAAGGATAAGGTATTATTTTAATATTCCCAAACTAGTACTCCACACGTGCTAATAAACAAAAGATATAAAGAAAGAAAAAAAGAAAAAAGAGAGTCTATCACCACTATCAGCCGAGTATCCTGTGAAAATTACTGATGAAAAAATAGTTATTTCCAATTGTCAAACGGGCCAAATTTGTAAAGAGACGACTGCAAAGTATGGTTAAAATTTTATGGTATAGCCAGTTTTCACATAGGTTAATGAAAAATAGCCAATATTTACGAAGTCAATGAAAAATAGCCACTAGTTTGCTGCAATAGGGACCGGTCCAGTATAATATACGGGAGTTCTAGTGCATTTGTGTACGAACTCCAGTATATTATGCTGGACCGGTATAATTTGCTAACTCCTGTAAAATTTGCGGGAGACTGGAGCGGGAGACTGGAGCACTAGTGCTCTAAAGTCCAGTATATTATACTGGACAATTATACTGCCGGAACTCCCGTAAAATTTGCGGGAGTTCCAGCATAATTATCCCGGAACTCCCGTAAAATTTACAGGAGTTCAAACATATTTATGCTGGAACTCCAGTAAAATTTGCGGGCATATTCTTCCAGATTTTGAACAGTATTTTCGCTCAGATTAAAGTGGCTAAATTTTGATGACTTTTGAAACTTGGCTATTTTTCAACGATCAGTGGTAAATCTGGCTATTTTTGAATTTTTCCCCAAAGTATGGGGCTCTTTTATTAGTTTACATAAATAGCCGGTCAAATTTATTGTTCACTTTTTCTAGCCAAAATATATAAATTATAGACAATTATACACGTGTCCATGGATTATACATATATTATATATCCATATCCTCTTTCAAATTCATACGCTAGAGTAGGTGGCTATTAAGTTAATTCTTCTATTCCTTCTTAAAACAAATAATTTTTAATATTTGAACATAAATCCTTAATAACATGCTTTCCCCCCCCTTCTAATCTGATATTGGCCATGTTCGAATCAGTTTGCACATCGTTTGGGTACTAGGAATAGCCATCAAAATATAAACAGATAATTTATTACTCCATTTGTTATTTGCTTGAATTTGAACTCTTGTCTCCCATATTTTTTAATTCCACTATATTACAAAATTTTACCTCACTTAAAATTTTTTTACAAATATTGGAGTTTAGAACTTTAAATAGACCCGCACCTATATATATTTTACTTTTCATCTATTTCCCGCGGACTTGCCACATAATGTGAAAGATGTTCAATTCGTCGGAAAGTTATAGAGTACTTATTATATTATATAGAAAGTTATACTGTATTTATATATGTAAAAAATTATTTTTGTATATATATTTTAAATTTTAAACACTCTTTAAAAGTTATGATTATTTTTTATAGGCCAAATACATAAACAACCCTGAGTCTAATTTTCACTTTAGACACTTTATCTCATAATGGTACCTATTGAACACATCAACCGAAAGTTATCCACAGGCTTTTTGTTTTTTTACTAGTCAACATTGAAGATAAACACACTTTGAGAAATGTAAAGTGTTAAATAGGTGCAATTGTAAAATAAGGCACCTAAATGAAAATTAGAGCTAAATTCAAGAGGCTGTATACATATTTGGCCATTCGTATATTCGTATATGAGGTGCTATCATGTATGGAAGTCAAAATAGCACGGTATAGTCAATTTTTATATTAGTCAATCAAAAATAGTCAATAATTGGCTGCAACAGAGATCTGTCCCGTATAATATGCGAGAGTTCGGTGCATTTGTCTGCGAACTCCAGCATATTATGTTGGACCGATATACTTTGCTGACTTCTGTATGATATACGGGAGATTGGAGTACCGATGCTCAAAACTCCAATATATTATACTTGACATTTATACTTGCTGTAACTCCAGTATATTATGTTGGAGTTCTAGCATAATTATACTTGAACTCCCGCATATTATACGGGAGTTCCAACATAGTTATCCTGGAACTCCCGTATAATATGCATGAGTTCAAGTATATTTATGCTGGAACTCCTGTATAATATGCGGGAGTATTTTTTGGATTTTGAACAATATTTTCGTACAGATTTATTTTTGCATGAAAAGTGGCTAAAATTCGATTACTTTTGAAACTGGGCTATTTTTGAATGACCAGTTGTAAATCTGACTATTTTTATATTTCTCATTTTATGGAATCACACATACAAAAATATTATATTGGACCGGTATACTTTGCTGACTCATGTATGATATACGAGAGACAGGAGCACCGATGCTCAAAACTCCAGTATATTATACTTGACATTTATACTTGCCGGAACTCCAGTATATTATGCAAGAGTTCTAGCATAATTATATTTGAACTCCCGCATATTATACGGGAGTTCCAACATAGTTGTCCTGGAACTCCCGCATAATATGCAGGAGTTCAAGCATAATTATGCTGGACCTACCGTATAATAATGCGGGCGTATTTTTTGGATTTTGAACAGTATTTTTGTTCAGATTTATTTTTACATGAAAAGTGGATAAAATTCAATTACTTTTGAAATTGGGCTATTTTTGAATGACCAGTTGTAAATCTGGCTATTTTTAAATTTCTCATTGTATGGAATCACACATACCTGTTAACTGCATTGTAGTATATAGGGCGGGCTGGGACGGGTTGGACGGGAAGCGTGTTTTAGATAAACACATTTTGGATACCGATGCAACGGAACCCGTTAAGCCTGCTAACCCGTTAACGAGTTGTACCCCGATTCAGCTCGTTAATGGATTAATTTTTTTTTTTAAATTTGTGTACAGTTGCTAACAAAAGTTACTTAAAAAAGAAAAAATTCAGTACAACCCGCCCGAGTCTGTTAAACCCGAACCCGAGCGGACCCGCAAAACCCCACAAATTTCCAACCCGTTATCAGCCCGCTATCCCAGTGCGATAATCAACACGGTACATTAATAAATGGGGGTTTTTTTTTTGTTCAGCCCGTCCCAGCCCGCTCATTGAACACCCTTAGAATCACACAATTGGATGGAGTCGATCCTGTTGGCCACCTTTCAATTTAAAAGTATAAAAACCCGAATATTAACCAGACAGCATATTTACCTTTTCTTATTGACACTATTTTATTCACCCACTGTGTTTCTACACAAATAATACTCAGTATTCTACTACTCCATTTCTATATTAGTGAAATCCTACTAATTAGTTTGTGCCAGTGGATTAATTAGCTAAGTTCTGGTTTTCTGATCAAAGACAAGAATTATGAACGGGGAAATCTCAAAATCAAGCTCTCAGCAACTGTCAACTGAGAATGCTAAACAGCTCCTCAATTCTGTCGACGCCTTTCTCTTCGACTGCGATGGTAATCACTCACCTTATATATTCTATTAGTATTTAATTTTTTATTAAAAGAGATTATTATTTTTACAAATTTATTTTTCTTACCCTTTTGTAGGTGTAATTTGGAAAGGCGATAAATTGATTGATGGCGTTCCCCAGACACTTGAAATGCTTCGCTACCTTGTATTTCCATTTCCTTATTATTATTCTCTTCATTTTCCTTTTTTTTTTTGGTTGTTGAGTATTTTGTGTTTTTCTGAATAAAAGGATACAAGAGGAAGATTAATGGGGACCCTGTGTTTGTTGGAAATAGGAACAGATTTAGTGTACAAGTTATGGGTCCATTCGACCTAGTAACTTTAGCTCAAACTGTTAAAAAATCCACTAAATAAGTAGAAATAATAGATTTTCAAACCCCACAAATCAAATGGATTATGGTAGAATTTTGAACTCCAACTCATAAAGTTCAAATCTTGGATGCGGTTTCCCGCCATAGAGAAGAGATAGAAAGTTTGGGTTCCCCCGATCACCCTCCCTTGAACCTGAGCTGGTCGAGAGAGATGAACCCGCACCACAACGAATCGAAGCCCCAACTAGAGATGGAATACCAAAACCTAAACAACTCAGTTGAGAGCTCCGTACTAGTTCAAGGGAAGGTCAACCAATGATTGAAAGGATAAACAATCAAAACCGGGCTATCGCCCTATTTAAGCAGCATTCCCCTCAACACTAGCCTTAAAAGCGCCTACTTTGCTTTCTTTTTTGAGCTCTCACCTTGCGTCTATCTTAGAAGCAACCTCAACAGAAAGCCACTCTTCCAGAGTCTCGTCTATTGACACCAAATCATCTTCATCTGGACTGAGTGTAAGCTGCATAGAGGAGATGATGTTTTTCACAAATTTCCAATCATTGTGGGATTGAATATCTGAATCCGCAGAGATTGGAAACACTAATGAAGGAAACAACAATGTTTAAATCAGCTAAATATGAAACCTTGATCTATTCGACCCATTTCATTCTGTACGGGATGTAGCCTTAGTTCTACGGGTTCAATTGGACCAGTATTTTTTTAATACAAAACACAGATTTGTATGTGAAAAACAGCAAAACTTCAACAAAGTTTAGATTCTGAACCCATAATTTTAAAAGCATAACGAGTTCAGTGCTGAGAATTTTAAAGGTTGAACTCATTTTGCTGAAATCTTGTATCTGATTCTGGTTTCATTCCTATACTCAATATTTATCCTATAAGGCAAACATTGTTGTGCTATAATTAGGGAAAATGTCTAGTTATCTGCTTCTCTTGTGGACATGGCCATCCACGACTCTGGGTGTGCATATGCATGAATTGAGACGCAAATTCACAACAGTCAAAAGTTATACGCTTTTGTGTGGATGTGGATTCATGTAGTAGCTATGTGTCTATCTTGAGATGCATATGCCCTCAGCAAATTTGGCACTTTCATGTGGATTTTCTATGTTTGTATAACTGACTGTGTATGATGTATATTGAGATTGAGATGCCATTGATATGCAGGGTAAGAAGCTGGTATTTGTAACAAATAACTCAACAAAATCAAGAAAGAAATATGCTGAGAAGTTCCATTCCCTTGGAGTTCCTGTTAATGAGGTTTTACAATTCTAGTTTTTATTAGTATTACAAATACCAAAACTTCATTTCGTCAATTTGTAGAAGTAAATTTCGTTGTTTCTGCAGGATGAGATATTCTCGTCCTCATTTGCTGCAGCAATGTATCTGAAAGTCAATGATTTTCCAAGAGAAAAGAAGGTTAGTTATCATGAGTATTCACCTGAGTGCATATGGGTAGATATCTAAATATCTGAACAGAAGGAACACTTCAAAATTTGCTGATCTGATGTCTGGAAAGTGGTGTTCTAGTTGTGCAATGTTAAACGTTGGATGATTTGGATAAAAGTTTTCTGAAATCCGCTTTCACTTGCTATAGAAATTACATGCTGTACTGTTTAAATCAAAGATTAGTTCTGCTGATTAACTGAAGGTTTATATTTATGGTTTTTAATGTGTTGCAAAGCATTAACGAGGCTCCAAGTGGCAACAGCGCGCAGCTATATTGTTGCCTACAATTTAAGTACCAGATTCCAAACTAAACATTATTGTTGTTCCTAATGTTACTGTTGAAGTCTCAATAACCTTTGTTCCACTGGATGGAAAACCTTTTGTAATTTCATTCATTTTTAGTGAAGGTAATTTCGTTCATCTAAACAAAGTGCAATTAAACCAAAAAGAGAAAGAAATATGTAAGGTACAAAAGTTTTAAATCTGGTACCGCTATATAACCAGATAGATTATTATACATAATAACGAATCCGGATACAAATTTCCAATATTTCACCTTGTTAAAAAGAATCTTACCCCTAATGAATTTGACGAAATATTTAAGAAAGGACAAAAAGGTCGAAATGCACTAATAAAAAGATAAGGATTCATTTACTTGTCACCACCATCTTTATAAATTTATGTTTGATGTGATCTTACGTCTTCATAATGATAATTTCCTTATTTACCGAAATATTTGGTAAATGAACCCACAAAGGCATTGTGATCTATGATCTGAAACTTTTTAATGAATTTTAGCCTTTTTAAGCCAAATCTCCTGAACTACACTGGAAGAATCCAATGGGGTTAGCGAACACCATTAACCTGCCTGTAACATCACCAGTAAGTGGCGAAGTTGAGATCCCAAGGGTTATGCACTATTTTGTTGCCAAGATGCTAGTGTTTTTCCTTTGTACCTAATCACTTTCTACATATGTCAGACAATGAGAGTTTCTAAGTTTTGTAGTTCATTGTTGCATAGGAATTCTTGTTGTATCTTGTACAGTGAGTGATTGCGGTCTTGTCATTTCTATCTCAAAGTCCAAAATATTAATTGGTCTGCTTGTTTCTTTTCCAATTTCAATAGATTTCCCAATTTTCTCATTAACTTCTTTCTTGTAATTGGAGATGCTGGGTTGTTGCAGCAGAGTTAAAAAAAATTCACAAGTTTTCTCATTGCCCAAAATTTGATTATGCACCTTATTTACATCTTCATTTGTTCCCGAAAAGCATTCCGCATTGAGGTCATACCAAAGCATCTCGTCTGAAGCATAGTCTACGGTGACTTCGTTATCGTCTAACTCCTCTAAGTTAGACCTGAACTTGATTTGGCAGGTTTATGTAATAGGTGAGGAAGGCATACTGGAAGAACTGGAGCTAGCTGGTTTTACAGCACTAGGTGGCCCGGTATGTGATCCTCTTTGCACTCATATTCTTAGTAAGTGGTGTGACAGAATTGGATAATGTTGGGATCAGAAGAACATCTTGTGGGGTCTTTAGGTGGTGTCGTTGTCCCATTACGTTTTTTGATAACAAATTTTCAATAATAGTTAAGCCTAATAACATTCGGAAGTCTGAAACATCTGGTAGCCACTCTAACTCTGTCTCTCTCCTGCATTCTCCATCATTTTTTTCATCTGAGCACTTGTGCAGCAATAGCTTCTCTGTTCTTTAATATAGTATAATTGAACATCACATATTTTTGGGAGTTTTGAAGTGCTGTTATATGTATAGCCACCCTCCTTATAGGGAGTATAATTTTTAGGCATTGCAGCTGAATTCGAGCATTCTTGCAGGCAGATGGAAAGAAGAATCCTGAACTGAAATCAAATTGCCTCTTTGAGCATGATAAGAGCGTAAAGTACACCTTTCCAATAACTAATATGGGTTTTCTTTTTTCATTATTGTTTACCGAGCACAAACAATACTATTTGTATCTTCAGGTTGGAGCTGTTGTTGTTGGACTTGACCAATATATCAACTTTTATAAGCTACAGTATGTCGCTTTTTAGGCCTCCCTTTTTTATATACTTGAATTGTACCTTCTGATTCTTATACGATGTCCGTGTTACTGAAGGGGTTTGGTAAAGTTAATGTATGAACGAATGCTGTTTCCTAATAATTTTGAAAATTGGAAAATATGGTTTCAAATGAGGTACTTCAAGCAAAGCTGAAAGACAAAGTCACCTCTGGCATCTTTGCAGTGTGCTAAAGTGATAGAATTGTGGTGGCTGCATGTAGGTATGGAGCTCTTTGCATCCGTGAGAATCCTGGTTGCCTCTTTATTGCGACCAACCGTGATGCATCAGGGCATTTAACTGATCTTCAAGAGTGGCCTGGTGAATTCATTTTAGTGTCGATCAATAAAGATTGATTTCAATTTGAGTGTTCTTGCAAAAGCTTGCTACTTTTTTACAGATCTTTTTTGCTTGTGACTGTAGGTGCGGGATGTATGGTTGCTGCAGTATGCGGAGCAACCCAAAAAGAGCCTATCGTAGTTGGGAAGCCGTCGACCTTTCTGATGGACTTTCTGTTGCAGAAGTAAGTTTTATGCAGCCTAGTAATTAACTTATTTGAGAAAGCTAGTTGTGAATAGATGGCCTATGGGCGGTGACACAGATTGTAGTCGAACGATGAGTTTGGAAGAGCACGAGCATTGAGTAGATATGGGAGTTTGAGAGTTGCAAAATTCTTTTCATTCTAAACTGGTGCCATTTATCATTCAACAGGTATAACATCACCACATCCAGGATGTGTATGGTGGGCGACAGATTGGACACTGATATTCTATTTGGACAGAACGCCGGGTGTAGAACTCTCCTTGTTTTTTCAGGTATATGAACGCTTTCAATTTAGGAAAAGGCTCAAACTTTACCCCTTTACTATATGAAATTATTCATTATTACCCTTCATACACTTTTGGTCAATTCCTAGTTCATACCCTTACTGTTAGCAAATTGTCTCTTATTAGCCCTTGCCATTAACGGAGCTCCAACATGAAATGAGTAGACTCCACGTGTCCAAATTCTTCGAGAAGAAAAGGTCCAAATTTACCCATCAATTTTTTACTATGGTTTAAAATTACCCTTAGCTTTGAGAGCTCCTGTGGGGGTTAGGGGTAAAAAGCGAGAGTTTTTCCTAGTGGCAGGGGTAATACTAGACCAGAAATATAACGGAGGGGAACCGGGTTGTTAAAAAATTATTGTCTTTGGTATATTGTCTCTTTTTTCGTCTCCTTGAGCCGAGGTCTTCCAGAAACAGCCTCTCTACCCCTTGGGGTAGGGGTAAGGTCGGCCTACTTTCTATCCAAACCCCACTTGTGGGATTTTAGTGGTTATTGTGATTAGAAAATTATTGTCTTTGCTGCTATGATTTGCAGGTATAGTTACTGAATCAGCTTTTCAAGATTTATCCAAGGAACTCCAAGTCCAACCAGAATACTATACTAATTCTGTATCTGACATTCTCAAGTACGTCTAGATTGATATTCTAAAGTGGTGTCTAGCATTCTTTGCAAACAGCAAAAGCTGCTTGGCTATTGTTGAAACAGAGGAAACCAGCACATTAAAGGGTAAAAATTATGTATAAGTTGACTACTGAAGTCGGATTTTTCTTACCCTTTGTTTAATTTGATTGAAGAAAAATAGGAGTAAGTATAGAAGAAGTCTACTGACAAGCAATAAAGAGTTTGGTCATGGTTCTTTATTATTGCTACTTGGCTGCTTTATCTTTATCTTCATTGTTCCTTGAGCCGAGGGTCTATCGGTAACAACCTCTCTACCATTATAAGGTAGGGGTAAGGTCTGTGCAAACACTATCCTCCACATTCCTTATTTATGGGATTACACTGAGTTTGTTGTTGTTATTGTTGTATTTCATTACCTAGAATTATTCCTGATGAAGAAATGGTGAGATGAAAAATTATTAATCTGACTGATTTGGTTATCCTGGAGGGATTAACCAAAATAACTGTCTTCCCAACCCCTTAAACTAAATTTAGCTGGCGAATAACACACACACACACACACACACACACACACACACACACACACATATATATATATATCTTTTGCTCCTTTTTCTTATTTTTTTTCTTTTAATATCTTTTGGTCTATTGCTAATTACACAATTTATTCGTCTTTGGGGAAAGAAAAAAGAAAATAGACATTTGTGTAATAATGTATAGAATCACATTTACCTGTATTTTTTTAATCTATTGCGTTATGTGTATTTTAATTTTTATGAAACCGTATTACTATATCACTTTGTTATACTTGTCGAAGTCTCACAGTTTGTTGTACAAAGATTATACAATACTTCAAGTACAATATAGAGTATTTCTACGTAGGTTCTATACATATCTATTTTAAAAAATTAGTTATGCACCACCAAACATAAAATTGATGGTAAAAATGATTGAAAAGTCAATTGAAAAATAATTCATGATGTATTTTTTTCATTGTTTATATTGAATATATATGCTTTTACTCTTTTGTATTTTCAATAGTGTTAATGTGTTGATTTTTCTTCTTATATTAATCAAAATTTGAATAATAAAACATATTTATTTTATTTTCAAATAGTTGACGATTTTTTTGTTCTATAAAATAATAATCTTATTTTTTAGTTACCCAAAAATTTTACAAGAAATTTATATTTTATTCTAGTTTAATGACATACCTGAATAATTTACTAAAAATAAAATTATTTTTCAATCACTCTAAATACTAATCAAATTGACCTTAAAGAAGCATTACAATCGTTTTCTAGTTTCATTTTATATGATTGAGATACTCTAGGGTGTAATATAACTTTCTTTACCATAATTATTTGTCGAGATTTTTTTTAAATAGTTAATTTAATATTTATGTATTTTAATATTTATATTATGTTGAATTCTTTATTTAATACACATGAAGTACCCCAATTAACTTTAATCATAGAGGGAAACGTACAATCCTGCATAATGATACTTCGTATGTTACATAATATTTAATAAAGAATCCCAAATTAATTATCTAATATTTTTCAGATTATTCTTACATAATTTTGTATATAGGGAATTATTATAAACAATATTCAATATTCTATAATAAAAAAAAGAAATTGATACTATATTTTATTTTTAAATATTTTTTCCTAATTTTATAAAGTGTTCCAATTAAAATTGTAATTTAATAAGGACTTGTATAAATAATATCAATTGACACTAATATAAGAACACCCTAATAAAAATTTGTGTAATTTATTTTCACTTTTTTTTTGTTAAAATATAGTCAATAAATAAAACAAATGAAATAATATTTCTTAAGGAGATAATATAATTGTTATATATAAATGTATGTAGCCATTGTATATTTTTTATCAAATAAACGTTGAATTATAAAATTATCAAACAGATGCTTTTTTAATTAAAAGTACTAATTAGGAGAAAAAAATAAAGTAAAAATAGTCTGCGTTTAAACAAATTGAAGAGTAACATTAATTAAGTAGTGCATTTAAAGAAAAAGATAGTTAAGGTTGAATGGGAAGTGGGTTAACAAGAATTCATTGGTTTGGGCTATGTTACTTTTGAGATTTTCCCTTATTACAAACCCAAAATCAATCTTTTAAGCCTATTGTACAAGTAAACAATTTGGTTATATTTTTTAAATGACCATAATGCCCTTGGTCAATCTCCCTTCTCTTTTCTATATAATAGAATAGAAATTAATCGGGCGAACATTTGAATTATAAATTATCAAAAAAATAATTATTCTAGTTAAAAATACTTATTGAAAATAATAATAATAACAATCAAGTAATGCATTTAATAAAGATAGTAAAGGTTGAATAGAAAGTGAGATCCAGCTAAAGAATTTAATAGCTTATGGGCACGTTAGTTATAGTTTTTTCGGTTATTAAGAACCCACAATCAAACTTTTGAGCATAGTATACAAACAAATAATGCACTAATATATTTAAAATGACCATTACACCCTTGGTCAACCACCTCTTCTCTTTATTTATTAAGAGAATTCAATGACATAATAAGTCCAACAAATATCCCTGTTTATATGAACTAAATCAAATCTAAACCTCCGGCAATTTTGAGAGAAAATGACAAGAATCAAATAGCTTTTTTACAATAACGTCAAACTTATGGTCATATTGAAAAATAGATAGCAACCAACACGAAGTAAGGATGAAAAATACCTAAATCGAATCTTTAGAATCCAGGTTATCAACAAATATGATATGTCAATTGATTTTGCAGATTATTTTCCTAGTATATTTCTCCATTGTTTTCCTAGCATTTTCCCCTTGTTCTTCTTCAGAAGACAACCTTTGTGTTGTTTTGACAAATATACAATAGCATGCACATCTATTTGCCCTTCAAGGTGTATTTCTTTCTCATCTCCAACTGTCCAACATAGAACATTCAAAAAGAAGAAGCTAATATAAGAAGATTCAGCTTTGAGATATTTCAACTCATGGAAACATTTTAATTTTATTCATATAACACAGGTGCAAAATCCCACAAGGGAACATTCGCTAGTAGAAGAAAAGCTGAGAGCTTTAACTTTCAAAATAAGAGTTAAGAATAGAAGAAAGAATCGGTTCCATGATAATTGGCACTCTTGAAGAATAAAATAACCTACTGAAATAATTCGCAGATACTTTCTTTTTTCAGAGAATTGAATATCATATAACTCTAATAAATAATCACTTAACATTTCTTCTTGTAATCTAGTTGCCTTTAAGCAATCTGAAGAATTATATTCTAGATTGACCATGATCCGATGTGATTCATTCTTTCACTATTCTGCTGAAAATTAAGATAAGCAACTGATGAAGATTATCTACCTGCTTTCACCAACGCAGAATACTAAACCCTCATCTTTTCTACCTTTCAGTTCTTTGCCTACATCAATATATGCTACACTGTGAGAGGAACCACTGCACACGTTAAGAAGACACACATTTCTCACCAAATTATTCAAATCTAATGCAGAATAGAAGAACACAACTTCAGGTACATTTATCCTTGCAAGAGAACCAGAAACTTACTTGACCATTAAAAGAACCAGCTTTTCTGATTCCCATAGAAGGTAGAAATAACTTCCAGCCACAACTTTTAACAACATGCTAAAATATTTAACTCTTATTATCTTCCACAAATGTTACTGTAGCAACTTTGCATCCTTCAAAAATATGTGCAAAATGAAAACAGAAAGAGTCAAAGAACACTGCTTTAAACAACATGTTTGAACATGTATGGAAAATCTTGTTATTCAGTGTATTGGCTAAATAAATAAATATGCAACTTTTGTCCAGTAAGCATAATTTCCTTAATTTTCATGAATAACAATATTCGTTTCAGACTATTTTAGATAGTAATTACTACTCCTATACCAAATATTTACAAGTTCATATAGAATAATCATACATTAGTTTGTTCTAAAGCACAAATTTGGCGGACAAAAGATACTTATCAATTTAGTTAGGCATTCTATATACAAACTCATAAACAAAACCAAGATGCTTGAAAAAAGTTTAACTTTTCCTGCAACACTACCTTTATCATTTCACCTCTCAATCTGATAATCATGACACATGCCATTTAACAGTGATTGAGGGTGCGTATATCGGTGTTACTGATAACCAACTGACATAACTTATTTCCTGCGCACCAATCAAATGGCAAGGAATATAAACTTATACTAAAAACCCTCAAAAGAATACCCTCATAAGTAAAGTTAGTTGTTTGGGTACTCGGGAATTGATAAACCCATCCATCAGGTTATTTAGCACCAGGAGCCTTTACAAGACCATATTCACTTCCCACACCGAGAACATCAGATTTGTCTTCACCACCAGTAATCATACACATAAGTGACTGAAATTGTTGTCTACCGAGGGAATCCCAAATAAAAGCTAGAATTTCGTTTTCCTTTCTGGCCGCACAACCAAATTCAGTAAATTCCTTGTATGTAAAGCCAATTAAATATCACCTCAAGAATTGAAGAAGGGAGAGAGCAACACTATATTCTATGTAAGAACAAAATTTAGACCCTGAAAAATAATGCAAACAAAAACATCTATTTTCAGACATTATGATGTGAGAGAGAGAGCATGCACTAAATAGGGGAGCTTCACGGTCACAAATTCTTGCATTTAATGTGAGATTTATGTTCTAATCTCTTTGGTTTACTCAAGCTTATACTTCTGCCCTTGGAAAATACATTACAAGCCATGGTAAGTACAATACTATTAATGCCAGATAAATAAAGAGAGAGGGTTATAATAGATTTTGGAAGAAATTTTTTAAGGTTATACATCCCCGACATCACAAAGTAATCACTTACATGAAAAGGAAACCCTACCTTTTCAGGAAGTTAACACCTGCAAACTCTTCCATCTCTTAATTTCTTAGTCTCCAATGTAGTTTCTCGTATTCAAAATCCATACGTTGTGTTAAGCTGCAAGCCCACATGGATGACAATCATTGCTTGCTGCCAAATTCAGAATATAAAGGCCTACTATCATCTGTGACCCGTCAACCTTCAGCAAAGTTACAACTTGGAAATTAAGATAAGGGTATTAGTAACCATCATCGTACTAACCATTGTATCAAATTCACCAGCTAATTTAAGGATAGGTCAATTGGAATGTAATTGGAAAGCAATGCCTTTCTTAAGATTATCGAGAACCCAAAAAAGGTGATTATAATTGGAAAAAGAAAACAAAAAAAAAAACCAATTTGATCACAATATGTGGGGAGGGTAGTCTGTACTTACCCCTACCTAAGGGGCAATTGGAAAAAGAAGAAAATTAGATATTTGTTCAATGACAATGTAATGAAATCCGTCAAGATTTGACTTCCATGAATATTAGAAGTTTACAAACTTTTGAGGCAGATGTCAAATTCACTGGAGGAGCAGCTTCATTTTCTTATTATCTTGAACTATTTTTTCCTTCCAAAGCTCTTTTTAATACACCGCACTTCTTGAAAAATAGCTCAATAATATCTCATGATACAAAGATATTATAAACATGAATAGGTGCGGAAGTAGTTCTTTTATGCAGAGAAACTGACACCCTGGAAAATATAAATCAAGTTGAGGAGTTCAAGCAACAAATTCAGTACACAATAAGCATATTAGGATCTATTTATTCATACAACTAAGGAAAAGGAAGCTTCTCTTTCTTTTAATTTGAAAGGCAGAAACAGACATATTGTTGTATGAAGCAGAGAAAGAAAGAGACTTTACTATAGCACTAATTTTTCATAATTTGAGGTACTCAGAAAAGTTGAAAGATTGTACTCAAACATACCATACCTTCTATCTCAATATTAGTAATCAATTCTTCAGTCACATTATCCTTTTCTGTTTTTTCTAATCTATTTCGTTCTCTTAAAACTTCTTCATCTTTCACTGTATAATCTGCAAGAGAACAAAGAATAGATAAGTAACTTAACAGGATTTAACAACTTCTCCGTCAAGTTCTGTTTACTCTGTCATAATAATATTATCCTTTTCGATTTTTTTCAAAATAGTTACTCGTATTAAATAGGAAAGCTTCTCCCTCATCACTTAAACTGGTGCCAAATACATATTATATTATATTGCTTCAAACTTAATGTGGCATCTTACCAACTAAGATTTCAACTTTTTTATATTTGAAATATTATGTTAATACTTTCAAACAGATTCCACCAAACTGCATAAGAAATCCTATCCAAATATTTCACTCTCAATAACAACAAAATATGTATCTTTAATGGGACATATCCAAAGGAACTTTAATTTAGTAGTCATATTAGTTATTATTTAGTTGTTGAAGAAATAGATAATATTATTATTTACAGAGAAAAAGTTGAGAAAGAAAATTCATGATTTAGCACAAACGCACAATTCATGCAGATCAACAAGTGGAGCAGGTATCCACAAGGGAGTATTCCTATGGGATGTTAGCTGCTTCACTGAAGCCAACATAGAGGTGGATAACACTAAATATGACGTTTTCCTTGCATTGTGATAACTCGACTTACCTCCCAAAGAGAGCTTTAGCGACACAACAGTACATGATGACATAAAAAGATTATATAAGTGATTTGTTAGTATATAAAAAATCAATAAGAACAGATATCTCATGAGACCAAAAAGGAAGCCAAAATTTAATCAGGAAACTTATGCAGGCAAAAATCTTGACTTCATACATGTGCAGCGAAAAGGTATATGTTGTCCAGCTTTAAAATAAACTATTGCATGCTTTGCGCCACCTAAACCAATTCATTCTCCTTAGCACATATATTGTAATAGGATAGTGTCATGCATGAAACTCCACCTACCAAGAACACTACTTTTTTTAATCATGTTTTGAAATTATATTTAATTTGACAAATTATGACTGAAAATTAAATCTCGATCTGGAATACCATTTTGAAAGAAAAAACAAATCCCGAAACAAATATCATAAAAAATTGTATAGCGAATGCAACATCAGGATGATTAGCAGTTAAGCAGGTAATGACTTCCACAACAGAGAAACAACCAACCATCTCTATTAGTAATTGCAACTTGAGATGACGATTTTCGTCTGAGCGTCACACAAATGTTCCTCTTTCAAAAATCTATTTTGGTAATGCATCACAAGTGAAGTTATTTTCAGGGTTATCATTAGTAAAGATAACATCAGTTTTAGCTAAAAGTAAGGAAAAAAATATTCAGTTGTTTTGGGCATTATGTCAAGTACCTTGGTTGTATCAAAATTATTTTCTTTTAGCTATATTTTTTTTCGAGATTGCAACTTAATGTGCTCCTGAATTCACACGAAATGAAAATGATTTGGACCAAACAATGTCCACAAGGACCAATTGCATTATCGAAGCTTAATTTGCGTTTCTAATGGGGCAAAGAAGCATACCACACTTATTTATCAAAAAACAAAAGAGAAAAATACCTGCAAAAGAACTCGTTGCATGTGATAGAGAACACTCATATCGCATACCATCCAATGATCGCCAATATGAGTCTGATTGTGTCCACGCCCAAATAGATGAATCAACTAAATTAGAAGTCCATTTTCCCTTTTCTCTGTAGCGAAAAAATCGGAGTCTCCAATAACACTCAAAAGAATAGGAAAGCAAATAAAAAAAAAAAAAAAAAAAACCAGTAGAAAGCGGAAAAAAAAAAGAAGAGGAAAGAGGTAGAAGAAGTACTTACCAGAGAGAGAGCAAAGAGAAGTGAAGAAGAAAGCAAAATAAGGTAACTATATATATATATATATATATATATATATATATATATATATATATATATATATATATATATATATATATATATATATATATATATATATATATACCACATAACTCAAATTAACAAAGAATATCAATATATTAGTTAAAAAATACCTAAATCAAACTAAAAACAGAGTGAGTTCGGGAAGGGTGAGTTGGCACTGTTAGGGCTTTTTTCTTGGACAAATCTGAAGCCTCGAATTGAAAACTATTCAGAGATCTTAGAAAATCAAAGAAAAAAAGGAAAAAGAGAACATTGGGAGAGAATCATACCTGAAATTGCAGGAAATACATAAGAATAATGAAGAGAGCTAAAAGTTGAAAGCTGAAATGTACTCCTCTATGAATAGAAGAGAGATGGTTCTAGACCAATGTAGAAAAGGAAATATTGCGGTGAGAAATTTATACTGAAGCCCTTTTATGATAGAGTAAAATGTCAATTTTACCCTTGGTCGACCATTTAGCTTTTCTATATAATAGAAAATATATATATACCACATAACTCAAATTAACAAAGAATATCAATATATTAGTTAAAAAAATACCTAAATCAAACTAAAAACAGAGTGAGTTCGGGAAGGGTGAGTTGGCACTGTTAGGGCTTTTTTCTTGGACAAATCTGAAGCCTCGAATTGAAAACTATTCAGAGATCTTAGAAAATCAAAGAAAAAAAGGAAAAAGAGAACATTGGGAGAGAATCATACCTGAAATTGCAGGAAATACATAAGAATAATGAAGAGAGCTAAAAGTTGAAAGCTGAAATGTACTCCTCTATGAATAGAAGAGAGATGGTTCTAGACCAATGTAGAAAAGGAAATATTGCGGTGAGAAATTTATACTGAAGCCCTTTTATGATAGAGTAAAATGTCAATTTTACCCTTGGTCGACCATTTAGCTTTTCTATATAATAGAAATATATATATATATATATATAAAAATAACAACAACAACAACAACAATAACAACAACCCAGTATATTCCCACAAGGTGGGGTCTGGGGAGGGTAATATGTAGACTGGACTTACCTCTACCCGAGAGGGCAGAGAAGCTGTTTCCAATCGACCCTCGACGCATTGAAAAGAAAGGCAAACAAAAAACAAAAACTGCATTAGTTATACCAGCATACATCGCAAAAAATTGTCTAAACATAAGAAGCATAAATACCATCAATAAGCAGATATGCATGCAATGATATTAAAACAGTAACTACCAGAAATGACTACCACAGGAGAACACAAACTAATCCTCTATGGGCGTCCCCACCACACCTCACCCACCCCGGAAAAAGAGTACGAAAAATCTAGAAGTCCCTATCCTACAACCATGGTACTAGACCTCCAGACTTTCCTATCGAGGGTCATGTCCTCGGAAATCCGCATCCTGGCCATGTCCTGTCTAATAACCTCTCCCCAGTATCTCTTAGGCCTCCCTCTGCCTCGCCTCACACCAACCCCCGCTAGCCGCTCACAACTCCTCACCGGGGCATCGGGGCTTCTCCTCCGTACATGCCCGAACCACCGCAGCCTCGCCTCTCGCATCTTCTCATCCACGGGGCCACCCCCACCTTCTCCCGAATAACTTCGTTCCTAATCTTATCTAACCTGGTAAGCCCACACATCCACCTAAGCATCCTCATCTCCGCAACCATCATCCTCTGAACATGAGATTTTTTCACCGGCCAACACTCCGTCCCATACAGCATGGCAGGTCTAACCACAGCTCTGTAAAACTTCCCCTTGAGTTTCTGCGGCACTATCTTATCACACAAGACTCCAGAAGCAAGCCTCCACTTCGACCATCCCGCCGCTATACGGTGAGTGACATCCCCGTCTATCTCCCCGTCACACTGGATCACCGATCCAAGGTATCTAAAACTATCCTTCTTGGCTATGGCCTGAGATCCAATCATCACGCTCCCTCCCACTTCGCTCGGCTCAGTGCTAAACTTGCACTCCAGATATTCTGTCTTCGACCTGCTTAGTTTGAACCCCTTAGACTCGAGAGTCTGTCTCCATACCTCTAGCCTTTCGTTAACACCGACCCTCGTCTCGTCTACCAGGACTATGTCATCAGCAAATAGCATACACCAAGGTACATCCCCTTGAATATGCCGCGTCAGAGCATCCATTACCAAGGCAAACAAGAGGGGGCTAAGCGCAGATCCTTGATGGAGCCCCATAACCACCGGGAAGTGGTCTGAGTCGCCACCCACTGTCCTGACCCTGGACTTAGCTCCATCGTACATGTCCTTGATTGCTCTGATGTAGGCTTCCGGCACGCTCTTAGCCTCCAGGCACCTCCATAGTACCTCCCTAGGGACCTTGTCGTACGCCTTTTCCAAGTCGATAAACACCATGTGCAGGTCCTTCTTCATATCCCTGAATTGTTCCACCAATCTCCTGACAAGGTGGATAGCTTCTGTAGTGGACCGACCCGGCATGAAACCGAACTGGTTCACGGAAATAGATGTCGACTCCCTCACCCTGGCCTCGATCACCCGCTCCCAGACCTTCATGGTGTGGCTTATCAATTTGATGCCCCTATAGTTGTTGCAACACTGGATATCCCCTTTGTTCTTGTACAAGGGCACCACTGTACTCCACCTCCATTCCTCCGGCATCCTTTTAGACCTGAAGATCGCATTGAACAACCTGGTGAGCCACTCTACTCCTGGCTTTCCCATGTATTTCCAGAACTCCACCGGGATTTCGTCTGGCCCGGTCGCTAGGCCTCTACTCATCCTACGCAAATCCCCCACGACCTCTTCCATCCTAATGCGCCTACGGTACCCTAAGTCTCTACGATGCTCTGAATGCCCCAGCTCCCCTAGTTCAATGATTTGGTCCCCCTCATCGTTTAGAAGGTCTCGGAAATACGCCTGCCATCTCTGTTTGACTTGACTCTCCCATCAGGACTCTACCATCCTTATCCTTGATGCACCTAACCTGGTCCAGATCCCGCGCCTTCCTTTCCCTTACTTTGGCTAACCGGAATAACTTCTTGTCCCCGCCTTTCTCCCCCAATTCCTCGTACATGCGGCCAAAAGCCGCATTTTTAGCCTCCGTGACCGCCAATTTCGCTTCCTTCCTTGCCACCTTATAGCTCTCTCTGTTCACCCGCCTTTCCTCCTCGCTTGTGCTCCCTGCCAATTTCGCAAAAGCATCTTTCTTCACATCTACCTTTCCTCGCACTACGTCGTTCCACCACCAGTCGCCCTGATGTCTGCCTAGACAGCCTTTGGTTACCCCAAGCACATCCCGCGCTGCCTCCCTAACCAGAGCCGCCGTCTCTGACCACATTACGTCCGCTACCCCAGAACTACTCCAAGCTCCCACATCAACTAACCTCCTCTCCAGCTCCTGGGCTTTCTCTTTAGTCAGAGCACCCCATCTAATTCGCGGATGGCCCCGAGCACCCCTCCGCTTCTTCTTCACCCAGATTCCGACATCCGTCACTAGGAGTCTATGAAGGGTTGAAAGGGATTCTCCCGAAACAACTTTGTAGTCCCTGCACAAACCTCTATCACTCCTTCCGAGAAGGAGGTAATCGATCTGAGTCCTCGCCGTCGAACTTTTGAAGGTGACCAAATGCTCCTCCATCTTATGAAATATCGAGTTAGCAATCAGAAGCTCAGAGGCCCTAGCGAACTCCAACAGCGCAGAGCCTCCTCCGTTCCTAACCCCAAGGCCAAAGCCACCGTGAACCTCACCATAACCACTAGCATCTGCCCCAATATGGCCATTAAAGTCCCCTCCAATGACCAACTTCTCGGATTGGGAAATACTACGCACAAACTCATCCAAGTCGTCCCAAAAACGCCTCTTGACCTCCTCATCTAAGCCCGCATGCGGTGCGTAGGCGCTGATGACATTGAGGACGCATCCCCCGGTAACCAACTTGATAGACATCAACCTATCGTTCACTCGCCTAACCTCCACCACGGACTCCCTAAGGTCCTTATCCACCAGGATGCCCACTCCATTCTTACCCCTCACGACCCCAGAGTACCACAACTTAAACCCGTCAGCATCCCGCGCCTTCGTCCCTTTCCACCTAGTCTCCTGGACACAGGCTATGTTGACCCTCCTCTTCTGAAGAGTCTTCGCCAACTCAATGGACTTACCCGTCAGTGTGCCTATGTTCCACGACCCGATCCTTAACCTATGTGCGTCTGCTACCCTCTTCCCACCCTTACCTCCCGCCCTACCCGCGGGACCACTCCCTGCCCCCCTACCCACCCCTGCCACTGCCACAACCCCCGCCCCCACCCCCGGGGACATGACCTTGCACTTACATCCCCCGCTGCGGCCACTATCCCTCCAACCGACTATGGAGAATAATGACGCACCCACGCACAAAATGGAGCTACGAAAATGATGCACTACATAGCAACAGAGTAAACCTCACAAGAAATGCTAGCAAGAGTATGGAAAGGTGTGCAGGTTAAACGAGAGGCGGGAGGTACCAACTCCCGGTGAAAAAAAAACTGGATGTACGCTTTGGTGCGCCTCGTTCACCCTTGCCGGGGTTGTTTCTTATGTTTTCCCACGCACGTTCTTGTCACGACCCTAGTTCACCAATCGTGAACATGTCATGACGGCACCCAGTCCCCACGACTAGGTAAGCCTAACACGTTGCGGAATATACCCGTTTATGAACATTAAATAAGAAATAGCGGAAAATGATATATATAGGAATGTAATCCGTGCCGCTTGGCACATACACCCGTCAAACACACTGTATAAAATACCACCAAGACCCGGAATCCCACGGGCAACACAGACTAAAAGAGAGTATACAACTGTGGCTCTATGTGTAAAGAGTATCTAACAACGAAATGAAGGAAATCATCTACTAATACTATCAGAATAGAAAGAGGGCCTCCGGATCCGCGGACGTAGAAGATCATACCTCGAGGTCTCCCAAAGTGCTGCTGAATCACCTAGTATGAGCCTGTCCTGATGTACCTAGATCTGCACAATAAAAGTGTGCAGAAGAGTAGAATGAGTACACCACGGCGTTACTCAGTAAGTGCCAAGCCTAACCTTGATGGAGTAGTGACGAGGAAGGTCAGGGCCCTACTAAGAGAAAACAATTACAAAAATGATAATAACAATAATAAGCAGTTTAAACGATAATAATTCCGAAATAACAACAATAAAATGATTACTACAACCGTCTACAATTAACTAACAACAAGTAACAAACTCAATTAATAAGTCCAGAACCTGTGGGAATTGAACCCACCGTCCCATCAACGGTAACCCGTGGGTCTCCGGGAATCGAACTCGCAACCCATGTCTCAATAAATCTCAGGATCTCCGGGAATCGAACCCGCAGTCCACATCTCAGTAATATATCAATAGCTCAGGATCTCCGGGAATCGAACCCGCAGTCCATATCTCAACAACTCAGGATCTCCGGGAATCGAACCCGCAGCCCCTACCAATAACTCAGGATCTCCGGGAATCGAACCCGCAGTCCCTACCAATAACTCAGGATCTCCGGGAATCGAACCCGCAGTCCCTACCAATAACTCAGGATCTCCGGGAATCGAACCCGCAGTCCCTACCAATAACTCAGGATCTCCGGGAATCAAACCCGCAATCCGTATCTCAATAATATATCAATAAACTCCGGGTCTCCGGGAATCGAACCCGCAGCCCTTGGATCTCCGGGAATTGAACCCGCAGTCCACAAACAATAGCAAATCCGGGTCTCTGGGAATCGAACCCACAGCCCTGGGATCTCCGGGAATTGAACCCGCAGTCCCCCAACACAACAAATAAAGAAAACGCACACATAAAACATAATATGCTTAACTACAACTTCACCGAGGACTAGTGCCAACAATTATCAAGAAGTTCAAGTAGGACAATTAGGCAATTAGACAAATAAATCCTTCCTAATCATGCTTCCCTAACGAATACCAGGTAAATGTCACAATTTAATAAATTAAGAACAGGAATATCACGAATTGAACATTTCAAGTAAAGTGACTTACAACAACCAGCGCATGTACACGCCCGTCACCTCGCGTACAAGGCATTTAAACTATCACATAATATCTTAGGGGTAAAGGTTCCCCACACGAGGTTAGACAAGCCACTTACCTCGACTCCGGTACAAAATCGCTAAGAGACAACTCTCTTGCCACGAATGTCGGCCTCCACAGGTGTAGTATCTGATAAAAATCAATGGAATCACATCAAAATAGGCCAATTGGGCATTACCCAATCAAAACAATCGAATTACACCAAAACTACAAAGTTGCCAAAACCCGACTTTCGGTACGCTTCTCGAAAAATTACGAAAGTTACATTTTCGGATTCCTTATCTCAACACGAGTCTAACCATACCAAGAACACCCAAATCGGACCACAAATGGCCCATCAAATCCTTGATTCTATCCAAGAGGGTTTTCTACCCTTTTTAACAAAAATTCTCAAATTAAAGACGAAAACTTGCAATAGATTCGAGTTATACAACCAAAATTGAGTTAAGAGTACTTACCCTTTTGATTTCTCCAAAACTCTCCCGAAAAATCGCCTTACCCGAGCTCCAAATCGTCAAAAATGGCAAATGGGACGAAGTTTGAACTTTATTTTGCTGCCCAGGTATTTGTTCTTCGCGTTCGCGGTCCTACTCTCGCGTTCGCGAAGAACAAACTCCCAAAAATATATTTTTCCAACTTTGCTTGGACAACCCCTATTGCAATGGTCATAACTCTTTACACACAACTCCTAATGACTATTATAATATGTTTCTGAAAACTAGATGCAAAGAGCTACAACTTTCGTTTCTGAATCACCTCGAAATTCCTTGTAGATAAAAAGATATGAGCTTCCGAAGTAGGACCTGTGCGACAGAAAATCCTTCTTCGCGAACGCGAGGCACTGTTCGCGAACGCGAAGAACAAAGTCTCTGATGGAAAATCCTTCTTCGCGAACGCGATACCTTCACCGCGAACGCGAAGAACAAAGTCTTAGAGGACAAATTCTTCTTCGCGAACGCGATAGGACCCTCGCGAACGTGAAGAACAATACCAGATACCAGAACAGCAGTCCAAAAACTTCCAAAAATGACCCGTTGGGCATCCGAAATCATCCCGAGGCCCCCGGGACCCCAACGAAAACCACCAACATACTCCAAAACATGATACGAACTTGTTCCAATCATAAAAACACCATCCTAAACATCAAAATCACCAATTACACACGGATTCAAGCCTAAGTTTCTTCAAAACTTCTGAAACTAACATTCGATCCAAAACCCGATCAAACGACGTCCAAATGACCTGAAAATTTGCGGACATATCCAAAATCACATAACGAAGCTACAAAAATTGACGGAATTCCATTCCGACCCCCGGATCAAAATCTCACCTATCGTTCGGATTCTCCAGAATTTCAAACTTCGGCATTTCAAGCCTAATTGAGCTACGGACCTCCAAAATACATTCCGAACGCGCTCCCAACCCCAAAATCACCTAACAGAGCTAATGGAACCATCGGATTTCCGTTCCGAGGTCGTCTTAATACTGTTCCAGTTACGGGCCATTTTTTCAATTATAAGGCTTCTATTTAGGGACTAAGTGTCCCAAACGCTCCAAATTTCAGAGCGGACTCTCCCGGCAAATCACCATAGCAGGAATGAACTTAGGGGAACAGTTAAATTGGGGATTGGGGCGAAATTTTCTAAAATGACCGGCCGGGTCGTTACATCTTCCCACACTTAAAAGATTCGTTCGTCCTCGAACGAGCATAGAAAACATACTTGGAGTGGTGAAGAGATGAGGGTATTGGTTGCGCATATCC
Organism: Nicotiana noctiflora; assembly: GCA_032618575.1. Classification (NCBI taxonomy): domain Eukaryota; kingdom Viridiplantae; phylum Streptophyta; class Magnoliopsida; order Solanales; family Solanaceae; genus Nicotiana; species Nicotiana noctiflora. Next base: position 81,053 of record JASVEL010010871.1, on the reverse strand, counting down.
TGCTCGGTCTCCCAAGTCGCCTCCTCGACCGGCTGACCCAGCCACTGAACCTTTACTAAAGCGATGTTCTTTGACCTTAGCTTCCTGACTTGCCTATCTAGAATGGCCACTGGCTCCTCAACATAAGACAGATCCTCGTCTAGCTGAACAGAAGTGAAATTCAAGACATGCGATGGGTCACTATGGTATCTCTTGAGCATAGAGACATAAAACACGGGATGGACCCCGGCTAGGCTGGGAGGTAAGGCCAACTCATAAGCAAACTCCCCAACACGCCTCAAAATCTCAAAAGGGCCAATAAATCTAGGACTCGGCTGAGCACATTGGCCTGATATAATCTGAAGATATTCCCTCTTGTTCAAACAATTAAGTTTTAGAGCCTCCAACATCCGAACTTCTGTGTCAGGCTTGTTTTCATCAAGAGATCACTCAATATTCCTCAAACGCCATCCTCAAACATGACTGCATAATCTTGCCGGATCCTTACCTTGCAACACAAAATCCACAGGACCACGATAATATTTTATGATCAAATTAGCCAAAAATTCAATGAAACAGATGCCCCCATTGCACCTCACGATCTACATAGGTCTCGCTTTAACTTTTTTCAATACTGACACGACGGAAGAGATGTGCCGATATCCATAACAAACTACTGGATCAACAATTCATTGGGTCTATACTCCTGACAAGATCCATTACCTTGTCCTGAACCAAAGGATGATCTTTTCCTCTATAATATACCTCATATAATCAGTTTGAACTGATCCCAAATCTCATAATCTCATCTCACCCAGTACGAACTGATCAGGCGATAAGCCACATCAGACATAATCAAAAGTCCCACAAGATGACACAATGTGCTAGTAATCCACTAATTCGTACGTGATACAAAAGGAAAGAGAACACTAGAGAGAACTATTCAACTCTCACACTAACATGGACTTCCTCAGAAAAATAGGAAACAGAACACATAAGAGCAATTATGGACACTGAAATAAACATCACACTGTTGCGGCGTGCAACCCAATCCCAACAGTATACCCATGGCGGCGTGCCACCCGATCCCAACAATATAACCATGGCGGCGTGCCACCCGATCCCAACAATATAACCATGGCGGCGTGCCACCCGATCCCAACAATATAAACTCACACAAGGAGTCATATGTCGAGCTGAATAGCTCGTCACATCAAAATACTGAATATCGATCATAAGCACACTAAGGTGCATGATATCAGACTCAATGAAAACATATAGCGCTATAGGCTATGAACTCAAGCACAACTGAGGTGCGATATAAGATCTGAGTCTCAAGAGCCCTCATGCTCATATAACATCACCGCTGAGCGAAACCCCAACACATGAGGAACTTACCAAGCCGTCTCACACTTATATGGCGCAATATATCTTTACATGAATTAACTAACCGCGAAATAAGACCGCGACTATTCCCCCATAAAGGGCGCATTACTGGAAGAAACATAACCGGCCTGACGCAAGGCTCACTTTCACATTTAAATCTATCCACCGACCTTAAGTCTATCCTGGTCGTGCCAAGCTAAGTCAATAGTATTTCACAGGTCTATAACCCAATAAGCAGAGTTCCTTCCGGGCATAAATTCTCAAACGGATGATATCACCAAAGTCCTCAAACTGGTTTAAATTTCTAACCAATCAAGTGACTACATGTCACAGCTATACAATCTTCTTGTGGGGCAAGCTCCCACCATCTTTCGAATAATTAAACGGGCCTGCACATTCAACCCACCGGCTGCACTAACACTGAAAAGCGATCAGGAGTCCCTAACCGGGATGCAAGCCTTTCTCACAGAACACCGATCTCAAATGATACCGATGTTAATACCCATCTTACTCAAAACACTGAAACTCCTTTCCTGCTCATCCGAGCTCTTTATATCACATTCATTGACCAAACTGTGACCTTGGTCCTTACTTCAAATTTCATACTACTCACTTTACATCACGTGCCGATATATGATAGACACAATTTCCATCATAGCTCTAGAACTGACGATAGGCTAATACTTCATCACATAAGACTTTCCATTAAGCTCACTGCAGGAGAACTATAACAACATACGGCGAATTCGCATAACCATCGAATATGCTAATCTCTAAGTAGTGGTCCAAGCCACCATAACCCTTTCCGAGATCTGCCTACTCATAACAGGCCCTAACAGAAGAATACTTCTGAATACCATCAAACACTGCGGCCGACAAGCCTCAAATGCACCGCCACAAATCACATGCATAATTCGATAACGTTACATGAACCGATCATTGACACCAATATGCCAACTCAACTTTGGCTACTCAATCTACTTTCTTCCAGTTTATCCTGGATTGCCTTATAATGTAAATATCTCCCTTCAATACCTAACTTATTTCAACCACACTCACCCCGAATGACCTGAAATCATGAGGCCATGCTATCTCAAGAATGACGACCATTTTACGCCTCTCAAATGCTACACCACAAGTCAAAACATCATAGATTGTTTTTGTACTTTTCTTCCTAAGTTGCTTTAAAGGCTTGAGCCTCAACTGTACTTATAGATTCAAAATTATCAAACACCACACTTTACCTATTTAATTCACTAGGACCGCTATTGAGAACCATATGGCCCTCACTTGGCCCAGTACGCAACCAACTCTACTGAATGTTTATAACATATGAATACCTTCTCGATAAAGCACCCAGCGGAATCACTTCCCGCGAAGCCTGCACCTATACGAGGCATAAATCATGAATCTTTCCTCAAGTTTGAACATGAGCCGGTAAGGCTAACCATAACATGCATTCAACAATTCATATACTCAAATTATCACTCATGGTCTTTTTTTCGTAGCTGCAAATAACCCATTAATACGCTAATATCCAGAATTCACACAGGTAATTAACCATGCAACCCAATCTTAAGCGGTGGGACTCTCCCACTTAGCCCAAAGCCACTATTACACGACTCTCGAACACATTAGAACCATTCTCTCGAGTCATTTACTATTATTCAACCGCAACTCACTTGATCCAACGAATATAACCACATGTGCTCTATTAGCACTCTAACATCATAGGGTATGACCTCATCCCAATACAACCAAACATCTTCTCGCTACATGCACCGAGCATTCTCTACCAACAACATCTTAAAACAAACTAGGATTCTCACACGCCTACGAAGCACCATGTAGCCTTTGTCAAATATTTCCCTGTTGTTAATAAAATGCAGAGTTTATTAGGGACACAGGAACATCTAAAGTCCCAACATTATACCATACGAGCCTCAACTCTTTCCCATCCGCAAGTTTTCAAGAACTTTTCGAATAGCACCTAAATACATCGCAGGCCAAATCTGATATGACACATGACCCATAATTACATCGTTGATAGTGAAATCCTTTCACTTGACACGAAGCCTTAAGATACATCTTGCTAATCCATGATACTAGCCCTTAACATTCTTACGTCTTCATCATAAAACAAGCCAAAGGCATTCGTTTGGTACATGTCCTTCTTAAGACAGTTAAACTCATTTTCCCCAGTATCTCTGCTGGCTGAATCCTTCACTAAATAGATATCTCATATGAACCATATAGTCTTTATTACCACCAACTATCTTTAGATCTACATCCACCTTGTGATTCTACCATTACTGTGACGATTAGGCAGTTAAGTAAACCTTCTCAAGACCGTACTTATCAACCGAATGTCAGAACCTAGTGCACCCCCATGTGCACAATTGAAGATCTCTCAATTCTCTTGCATTATCGATATGGATGACACGTGGTAACAATGGTTGAGTAAATTCTTGACTCCCTTGAAATCCCTCTGCAGCATCACGAACCGTCGGCGCATACTTGATACCGAGTGCGCAATTTCAATACACGAGTGGATGCAAAAGAACATATGACATAGGCTCCAACCGAATAAATGGCGCACGATAAGGAATTCAAAGAATTGAAGAGTTTCCTAAACAGTTACATAGCCCCTCGTAGATAAATACAGACGTCTCCGTATCGATCAGCGAGAATCTAAGTAGCCGGTCTGTGTCCCGTGACTCCTACGAACCTAGAGCTCCGATACCAACTTGTCACGACCCTAGTTCTCCAATCGTGAACATGTCATGACGGCACCCAGTCCCCACGACTAGGTAAGCCTAACACGTTGCGGAATATACCAGTTTATGAACATTAAATAAGAAATAGCGGAAAATGATATAAATAGGAATGTAATCCGTGCCGCTTGGCACATACACCCGTCAAATACACTGTATAAAACACCACCAAGACCCGGAATCCCACGGGCAACACAGACTAAAAGAGAGTATACAACTATGGCTCTATGTGTAAAGAGTATCTAACAACGAAATGAAGGAAATCATCTACTAATACTATCAGAATAGAAAGAGGGCCTCCGGATCCGCGGACGTAGCAAATCATACCTCGAGGTCTCCCAAAGTGCTGCTGAATCACCTAGTATGAGCCTGTCCTGATGTACCTGGATCTGCACAACAAAAGTGTGCAGAAGAGTAGCATGAGTACACCACGGCAGTACTCAGTAAGTGCCAAGCCTAACCTCGATGGAGTAGTGACGAGGAAGGTCAGGGCCCTACTGAGAGAAAACAATTACAAAAATGATAATAACAATAATAAGCAGTTTAAACGATAATAATTTCGAAATAACAACAATAAAATGATTACTGCAACCGTCTACAATTAACTAACAACAAGTAACAAACTCAATTAATAAGTCCAGAACCTGTGGGAATTGAACCCACCGTCCCATCAACGGTAACCCCTAGGTCTTCGGGAATCGAACCCGCAACCTATGTCTCAATAAATATCAGGATCTCCGGGAATCGAACCCGCAGTCCACATCTCAGTAATATATCAATAGCTCAGGATCTCCGGGAATCGAACCCGCAGTCCATATCTCAACAACTTAGGATCTCCGGGAATCGAACCCGCAGCCCCTACCAATAACTCAGGATCTCCGGGAATCGAACCCGCAGTCCCTACCAATAACTCAGGATCTCCGGGAATCGAACCCGCAGTCCCTACAAAGAACTCAGGATCTCGGGAATCAAACCCGCAATCCCTACCAATAATATATCAATAAACTTCGGTCTCCGGGAATCGAACCCGCAGCCCTTGGATCTCCGCGAATCGAACCCGCAGTCCACAAACAATAGCAATTCGGGTCTCTGGGAATCGAACCCACAGCCCTGGGATCTCCGGGAATTGAACCCGCAGTCCACAAACACAACAAATAAAGAAAACGCTCACAGAAAACATAATATGCTTAACTACAACTTCACCGAGGACTAGTGCCAACAATTATCAAGAAGTTCAAATAGGACAATTAGGCAATTAGACGGATAAATCCTTCCTAATCATGCTTCCCTAACGAATACCAGGTAAATGTCACAATTTAATAAATTAAGAACAAGAATATCACGAATTGAACATTTCAAGTAAAGTGAGTTACAACAACCAGCGCATGTACACGCCCGTCACCTCGCGTACAAGGCATTTAAACTATCACATAATATCTTAGGGGTAAAGGTTCCCCCACACGAGGTTAGACAAGCCACTTACCTCGACTCCGGTACAAAACCGCTAAGAGACAACTCTCTTGCCGCGAATGTCGGCCTCCACAGGTGTAGTATCTGATAAAAATCAATGGAATCACATCAAAATAGGCCAATTGGGCATTACCCAATCAAAACAATTAAATTACACCAAAACCACAAAGTTGCCAAAACCCGACTTTCGGTACGCTTCTCGAAAAAATTACAAAAGTTACATTTTCGGATTCCTTATCTCAACACGAGTCTGACCATACCAAGAACACCCAAATCGGACCACAAATGGCCCATCAAATCCTTGATTCTATCCAAGAGAGTTTTCTACCCTTTTTAACAAAAATTCTCAAATTAAAGACTAAAACTTGCAATAGATTCGAGTTATACAACCAAAATTGAGTTAAGAGTACTTACCCTTTTGATTTCTCCAAAAATCTCCCGAAAAATCGCCTTACTCGAGCTCCAAATCATCAAAAATGGCAAATGGGACAAAGTTTGAACTTTATTCTGCTGCCCAGGTATTTGTTCTTCGCGTTCGCGGTCCTACTCTCGCGTTCGCGAAGAACAAGCTCCCAAAAATCCATTTTCCAACTTTGCTTGGACAACCCCTATTGCAATGGTCATAACTTTTTACACACAACTCCAAATAACTATTACAATATGTTTCTGAAAACTAAATTCAAAGAGCTACAACTTTTGTTTTTGAATCACCTCGAAATTCCTTGTAGATAAAAATATATGAGCTTCCGATAGGACCTGTGCGACAGAAAATCCTTCTTCGCGAACGCGAGGCACTGTTCGCGAACGCGAAGAACAAAGTCTCTGATGGAAAATCCTTCTTCGCGAACGCGATACCTTCACCGCGAACGCGATACCTTCACCGCGAACGCGAAGAACAAAGTCTTAGAGGCCAAATTCTTCTTCGCGAATGCGATAGGACCCTCGCGAACGCGAAGAACAATACCAGATACCAGAACAACAGTCCAAAAACTTCCAAAAATGACCCGTTGGGCATCCGAAATCATCCCGAGGCCCCGGGACCCCAACGAAAACCACCAACATACTCCAAAACATGATACGAACTTGTTCCAATCATAAAAACACCATCCTAAACATCAAAATCACCAATTACACACGAATTCAAGCCTAAGTTTCTTTAAAACTTCCGAAACTAACATTCGATCCAAAACCCGATCAAACGACGTCCAAATGACCTGAAAATTTGCAGACATATCCAAAATCACATAACGAAGCTACAAAAATTGTCCGAATTCCATTCCGACCCCCGGATCAAAATCTCACCTACCGTTCGGATTTCGCCAAAATTCAACCTTAGCCAATTCAAGCCTATTTCTACACCGGGCCTCCAAATTACATTCCGAACGCGCTCCCAACCCCGAAATCACCTAACAGAGCTAATGGAACCATCGGATTTCCGTTCCGAGGTCGTCTTAATACTGTTCCGGTTACAAGCCATTTTTTCAATTATAAGGCTTCTATTTAGGGACTAAGTGTCCCAAACGCTCCAAATTTCAGAGCCGACTCTCCCGGCAAATCACCATAGCAGGAATGAACTTAGGAGAACAGTTAAATTGGGGATTGGGGCAAAATTTTCTAAAATGACCGGCCGGGTCGTTACAGTTCTGCTCGCCGCTAATAGCCACTGTCCTTAACTTGAAAATATGCGCAAAATACCACAAAGACATACAAAAAAGGGGGGATTGTCACCGCTACCACTGGTGAGGCCCCACCCGTTAGACAATAAAATGTCTAATGCAAATTTAGAAGAGGTAATTATAAGAAATGGAGATAGCAAAATCTTAGGAGAGCAATTATAGCATGTGAAATCAAAACCAACTAATAAAATAGATAATAACAATAAATCAAATGTCTATAACTTATTTAAACTACAGTAGGTAAGGAACATAAATTTAATTCAATATGAAATTTTCTGTCAATAAAAGCCGGTTGCTTTCATGTATGTGAAATATCTATCTAAAAATTGCAAATATATACTTAAAGTGTAAAAAAATGTGAAAAATTAAAGGAGGCGAAGACAGATTTGAAGAAAATGGAAAAGCAGAAGAGAAAAATAGAGGAGAGTGTTCGGATGGGGTCGGACAAGCAGAAGGAAGATGTGGCGCGGTGCCGGTGGGTCGCCGGACGCCGGCCTAGTTGCTGCTAGTGTTTAAAGAAAGAGGAAGAAAGGAGAAAGAAAGGAGAGAGAGAGGGGGCTCGGGAAGAGAGAGAGGAGAGAGAAAGGAGACGGGTACTTACCTGGACGAGTGCCGGCGGTGCTGGTTTGCCGGAAGATTCGCCGGAGAAGAAGAAGATGAGGGGATGTTACCGTTAAGAAGAAAGAGAGGGGAGAGAAAAGCAGCCAAAAAAAATTAGAAATCCAATTTATTTATTTTTGAGAAAATATCTTGTGTATAACTACCTTAGGTGTAAGTTTGAGTGTAACTGAATTCCCTTTCGTGAAAAGGAGTTGGGTGTGGGAGTGAAGGAACAAGACAGAGGGGCTGTGACTATCTGTGTAATATATCCAGCTTGGCTGACCATGGCACTCCCGTGAGAGGGATAAAAGGTTGTTGTTGGGGCCACAGGGAAAGAGAACGGTCAAAAAGAAGGAAAAAGCAAAATTAGGAATGGGAAGGAAAGAGATATAAAAAGATATATATCCATGTTTGATATAGTTATAACCTTGTATAATTAGTGTATACTTATGTATATCGGCTAGAAAAAATAAACAATGAATCTGGCTGGTTCAAGAACACTGATGCTGAACCTTCAATCCAAGAAGATTTTCTAGGAGAAATGTTTTCAAGATAAATAGAAGTTTGCTCGAAACTTCAGATGACTTTATCAAGTGATACACTGTGATTTATTACTTTCTCCGGTGTATTTTAATTAATTTTTTGGCCTTTTTATTGTGGTACATAACATTTGATTTTGTTTTTTTAATATCAAGAAGGAATTTTTTTTTACAGCTGTCCTTGGAAAATAACATTGGAGTATTTGTTGTATTGTTGATGAACAAATTAAGGTTGATATGATCAATTTTATTGTAAATTAATGCTAAAAAGCGAATTCTTTTAACATATGTAAAAACAGTGGTATAACTAATTGAAATGTTTGCTCTAAATCCACCTTCAGTCTCAGTCTTATCTTCCTGCCAGAGCAGAATTAAGCAAAAAATTTAATAAAAGAAATCTGTGGCTAAGCCACAAATAATATTTTATTCTTTTCATCTTTTGGATTGATTGATTAGCCAGTTTTGAATTTTGAAAACTATAACGTGTAAGAGAAATGTCGGTTTTATATTATAGTTACTTGCATTAGTCTTATACGTAAAAAGACCAGTCCCTTATTCCAACTTTTGGAGTATTTTTTTCTTCTAACATAACTACGAGTTTATGGCCAAAAACATTCTTAAACTGTATTTCAAATATGCACTACATCCTTAAACCAAAAAAAACATCCTCCAAGAAGCTTGGCCGAACATGCTCTTAATTTATCTCTCGTTGGTTATGTACATAGTTCACTAACAAAATATAATTTATATATAGTGTATTGTTTGAAAGAGGAACAAAAATCTTTTGAATTCTAGGAAACATTCATAACTTTTAATCATGTCATCTGCGAAATGGTGACCTGCAGGCTACAAATTGCTCAACTATTTGTGGTATAGTGGAGAACTTAATTAATTAGCAAGGTTGATGAGATGAAACTAGAATAAAATAAAATGCAGCTTGTTTTGTATAGTATTGGACAAAAAATATTACTACATATATTAATAGGAGGAAGAGGAGGAGGAAGAAGAGGTGGCGGTAGAGGCAAAGGTGTTAGGGATATAATAGATATGCCCTAGATCCAATATCATATTTGATGATTTGAACATATTTTTGCGTACATTATTTGATATAAAATTTATATGGCATCTCATATTATTTTATCATTGTTATTAATTACTTGATTAATTTGATAAGGTCCTTGATTAAACTTTGAGATTTGTCATCGTGATAGAGATCATGATAATGAGAGCAAAGTCTCTTACAATTTAATCTAAATTTGTTCTTGATCGTAGGATTATTAATTTGGACATTAGTAATCCGGTTAGATCAATATTTATGTGATCGTATTTATGGGATAAAGATTAGTTGATCTCATTAACTAAATCACATAAGTAGATGATGCATATAGAGATATGATCATTGAACCGACTCATTGGATAATTCCTAATGGTTAGAATTACCATAAACTCTCAATAGGATATTCTCTTGAAGAATATGATGTAACAGTTTCCTTTGACCTGAGATCGTCATAGTAATTGACAAGTCATTTATTGTGCTTTGATACCGGACACCTATGGCCTTAGGGCGATAGTTGAAAGGATATTGGGTACGATTAAATACTTGTAAAATTAGTGATTGATCAATATGGAACCTGTCAACTCTTGGTAATGAGTTTAAGCTCCATGTTGCCATGAATTATAAACGACCAAACTAAGACCTTGGCCAGGGCAATTGAATGAATGAAGAAAATGGTTTCTTAGGCCATTCAATGGTCGATTATATTTCACATGAATACATAGTTGGTCGCCTATTTGGATTTGACAGGTTGAACCATATCCTAGGGTGATCCAGAGCTATAAGGACAGAAGGAATTGCAACATTATTCTTCCACTGGTTCTTGAGAGTAAATTGTATACTTCGTGCTATCCGGTCGTTAAGGAGTGTTGCTAGACGCCACCCTTGATTAGTATATTAATGTGATTAACTTACTACCGAGCTTAGTATTGAACCTATGGGGTCGCACACAAACAAGTGTTCTGATTTTTGCTAAAGGATTAATTACTTTATCATTTGATAATTAAATTAAAGAATTTAATTAGTCAAATAAATTTAGTTAGTTGTCCAAATGAAATATTATTATATTCTTTGCTAGCACAGAGAATATAATTAATATTGTGAACAAATTGAAGTTTTCTATTTGGAATAGAAAATTAAACTATATCTCTTAAATTAAATATATATGTGATATATATAGTTGGTACTCATAAATTATATGAAATATTAATGAAAGAGTTATAAGTTGAATCCAACTTTGAATTGGATCAACTGAAAAGTCCACGTTTGCTATCATAATCCCATTTAGAATGGGATTCATAATTCTATTTATATTTTAGTATTATAGTCCATATGGCATTAGGACTTACACGTGAAGTCAATGCCTTAATTAACCTATTCCTACCCTATTTGGAAAAGGTTAGCAACTAAGGTATATGTCAGTATATATACATGATAGCTTCACGTAAAAGGGTAAGAAAAAAAAACGAAAGAAAAGGCCACAGAATAAGAGATATACTTGACAAGAAAATCAATTTTCTTGTCGCACTATTTAGTGGAGTTTTGAGAAAATTTCAGCACAAGTTTTACATTGAATTTGTTCGCGGTTTCATTAATCAAAGAGTTGATAGCAAGGATCGGTCTCGGTGTGGATACGCATAGAGTCTTCGCGCCATCGAAGAAATTTTGAAACGAGACTTTCTCCACCAGGTACGTCTTAGATCCGATCTTTGACATGTAAATAAATTTTAAACGCGAAAAAATCTGCCTAGGATTGTTATTGTCTTCCGCTGCGTGTTTCGAACACCTATACGCTATCCATCAGTGGTATCAGAGCCAGGTTTATTTATTTACGATAATATTTTAATATCATATTTGAAGAGTTCAAACCATTATACGTCTTGTGGAATAGTCAAATCGTTTGAATATTGATATTATTTTATTATGGATAAAATATGCATTCATATAACTATTGAGATAGTTCATAACCTGAATTTAAAATTTTGTATTAGATACAATGAGAATCTATAATATGTTACATGATTCTATTGTTATTTTTAATTGCTATTAGTTCATGAGATGTTAATTAATAATAATATTCTAGCATGAATTCTTTTTATGTGATATATAAGATAAACATGTTAGAGGATGTTGAATTTCGTTTCTATGTCATGTGCTTGTTCGTCACATAATTTTAAATTATTTATTACATGTGATGTAAATTAATTTAGGACTAAGCATGTAGACAACTTGAACTAAATTCACATGCTAGAAAAAGATTTGATCTTTATGTTATTAAAAATTGTTTTAGTAACAATACCCTCTTACTAAATTTTGAGTTCTTAAATCATAAAATATAAGATATTTTATTATAGAGCTATCCATCAAGGTAAATAATTTTACTTATTTCTCGTTTATAAGGAGCGGCCTGACTACCAGGAGACTTGTAGTTCGAGAATATGTTAAAATTATTTATTGCATTAGATGCATGGATTGAAAGAATTATTCAATTTTACACTAGACGCCTGGACTACCCGGGGGAGTATAAAATTTAATAAGTTCTTTGCTATCATGATGGTTGAACTCAACTATGCCAATAGGATCGACCTGACTACCAGGGGACTATTTTACATAGAGCTATTTAAGGAAATTGTATGGGGATACAATTGGTAAGAGTACCTACCTTTAAAATATATGTGAGAAACGACTTGACTTCCAAGGGCTCATACATATTGTTAAAGGATTCCTTTACTCCACTAAAAGAAATAAAGATTTCGTAAACTATAATGAGGGTAAATAGTTTAAAATAATGAGTGAAAATATCATTTAGATAAAAGTCCATGTCTTTATGATATATGCAAATATGTTCTTATATTATTCCCTTTTCTTTTCTGTGTTTTAGATTCTCAATATGTCTGTTATATCACTGCGTGGAATACTTGAGACCAACAAGTTGGTAGGACCAAACTTTGATGATTGGTACAGAAATTTGAGAATTGTTCTCATGTATGAAAAGCTTATTGATGTGATCGATAAGCCTGCCAAGGAAGTCCCAGATGAGAATGATGAGGATGCTACCAAGATTTATCAGAAATACTTGGAAGAACGTCTTACTACCAAATGCATCATTCTCGCTTCTATGAATTCTGAACTACAGAGGAAACATCAGGATATGGATCCAACTGCAATCATTGAACATCTTAAGAAGATGTTTGGTACACAAAGCAGGACAGCTAGATACCAGCTATCTAAGGCTTTATTTGGATCCAAATTGACTTGGAAACTCTCCAGTTGGACCCTATGTCAATCATATGATTGATCTTATTGAAGAACTTGAGAAGTTGGGGTGCAAATTGGGTAAAGAGCTTTCTCAAGATTTGATCTTGCAGTCACTATCAGAATCCTTTTCACAGTTTGTTATTAATTTCAATATAAATAAAATGGATTGTGATCTTCATGAGATGCTTAACATGCTAATTGATTATGAGAATCAACTTGCATCCGAGAAGAAGAAAGGAACTATCATGTTGGTTGTAAACTCTTCTAAGAAGAAGGGTAAGGGTAAAAGTAAACCCAAGAAAAAGCCTACTGCGCCCAAGGGTGGTGTGACCAAACCCAAAGGCAAAGAAGGCAAAGCTGACCAATCTGATGCTGCATGTTTCCATTGTAAGAAAATAGGACATTGGAAGAGAAACTGTCCGGAGTATCTTTCAACCTTAAAGGACAAGAAACAAGGGGTTCCAGATAAGTAGAAGGTTGAAGAAAGGAGAAGTTAATCTACAAGTAGGAAATGGTGCAAAAGTTGCAGCCGTAGCTGTAGGATCAATTTCTTTAATAATGCCTACGAGCAAAGTACTTATGTTGGATGATTGTTATTACGTTCCTAAATTTTTTTCGAACATAATTTCAGCTTCTATGTTAGACAAACGTGGTTTTCGCATTAATATAGGCAATGGTATTTGCTCTATTTATTATAGTGATAATTTATATGTGAATGGCTATCTCCAACATGATGTTTACGTCTTACCTAATGTGAATGCTAATTCGATTATGCATGTTTCAAGTCTTAAGAGGAAAAGAGATGATCATGTAAATCAAACATACCTTTGGCATTGTAGGCTTGGTCATATTGGAGAGAAAAGAATTAACAAGTTGTACAAGGAAGGGTACCTTGACAAGTATGATTTTGAATCATATCCAACTTGTGAATCCTGTCTCAAAGGAAAAATGACCAAATCTCCATTTACTGGAAGTGGAGAAAGAGCTTCTGAATTGTTGGGACTAATTCATACAGATGTTTGTGGGCCCATGAAAATTCAAGCTAGAGGTGGATATTCTTACTTCATCACCTTCACTGATGATATGTCAAGATATGGATTTGTGTATCTTATGAAACATAAGTCTGAATCTTTTGAAATGTTCAAAAGGTTCCATAGTGAAGTTGAGAAGCAGACCGGTAAAAGTATCAAAATACTAAGGTCTGATAGAGGTGGAGAATATCTTAGTGAAGATTTTACTAGATATCTAAAAGAGAATGGAATTCTCTCACAGTGGACACCTCCAGGAACACCACAACACAATGGTGTGTCTGAAAGGAGAAATCGAACCTTATTAGATATGGTGAGATCTATGATGGGGTTCACTGATCTTCCAATAAATTTATGGGGATATGCTTTAGAAGCAGCAACATATTTACTTAATAAAGTTCCCACTAAGTCAGTCTATACAACACCATATGAGATATGGAAAGGATGTAAGCCTAACCTTAAACATATTAAAGTTTGGGGTTGTCCAGCTTATGTTAAGAGACTACGGTCCGATAAACTTGACTCAAGATCTGATAAGTGTAGGTTCATTGGGTATCCCAAGGAAACAATGGGATATTATTTCTATCACCCTTCTGACCAAAAAGTGTTTGTGGCCAGAGGAGCAACCTTTTTGGAAAGGGAATTTCTTTTAGAAGGAAATTATGATGGAGAAATAGAACTTGTTGAAGTTCAAGAAACTAATGAACCAACACAAAATAATGATCATGAGACCCAAGTTGAAGAACCTTTATTGGATATTTTGAAGTTGCCAAGGAAGTTGCCATCTTCAACGGTTGAAGTTCAAGAACTAAATGAAGTTCAAGAATAGGTTAATGAACCAGTTCCAAACCAAATTGAACAACAATCAAATCCAACACAAAGTGAACAGGTTGTACAAGTACCTCTTAGAAGGTCTACACGAGAAAGTCATGTACCAACTAGATTAAATTTATTGGTACAAGATGATGTATCAAACGAGGTTGATCATAATGATGATGACCCTAAGACCTACGAAGAGGCTATACAAAGTTCCGATTATGAGAAATGGCAAAAGGCCATGGAATCCGAAATGGAATCCATGAAGGAAAATAAAGTATGGACTTTAGTTGAACCTTCAAAGGATATAAAACCTATAGGTTGTAAATGGGGTTTTAAGAAAAAGATTGGAGCAGACGGAAAGGTGGAGACCTACAAAGCCCGTCTTGTTGCCAACGGATATCGTCAGAAAGAAGGAGTCGACTATGACGAGACATTCTCTCCCGTGGCAATGCTCAAATCAATTCGGATTTTGCTTGCTATAGCAGCATACTATGATTATGAAATATGGCAAATGGATGTGAAAACAACTTTCCTAAATGGTGAGCTAGAAGAGGATGTGTACATGACACAGCCTGAAGGTTTCACATCTTAGTCTGATCATAATAAAATTTGTAAGCTACAAAGATCCATTTATGGACTGAAGCAAGCTTCTCGAAGTTGGAATATTCGATTTAACAAGACAATTGAAAAGTTCAATTTTGTTAGATGCGAAGAAGAACCTTGTGTATACAAAAAGGTTAGTGGGAGCACAATTATATTCCTAGTATTGTATGTTGATGATATATTGCTCATAGGGAATGACATACCGGCATTGCAAAGTACCAAGATTTGGCTATCTGAACAGTTCTCCATGAAAGACTTGGGAGAAGCAGCTTATATATTAGGAATAAAGATCTATAGAGATAGATCTAGGAAGCTGGCTTGGACTTTCCCAGTCTTTGTACATTGATACCATCTTAAAGAGGTACACCAAAAATCCAAACACGTTCTGCGAAGGTATCACTTGATAAGAGAGATCATTGAACGTGGAGACGTCGAGATTCAAAAGGTCGATGGAAAGGAAAATGCTGCGGACCCATTCACTAAAGCTCTTGGCGCAAAGGAGTTTGACAAGCACAAGTGGAAATTGGGAATGAAGTACAAGAGCGATTGGCTCTAGTGCAAGTGGAAGATTGTTAGGGATATAATAGATATGCCCTAGATCCAATATCATATTTGATGATTTGAACATATTTTTGCGTACATTATTTGATATAAAATTTATATGGCATCTGATATTATTTTATCATTGTTATTAATTACTTGATTAATTTGATAAGGTCCTTGATTAAACTTTGAGATTTATCATCGTGATAGAGATCATGATAATGAGAGCAAAGTCTCTTACAATTTAATCTAAATTTGTTCTTGATCGTAGGATTATTAATTTGGACATTAGTAATCCGGTTAGATCAATATTTATGTGATCGTATTTATGGGATAAAGATTAGTTGATCTCATTAACTAAATCACATAAGTAGATGATGCATATATAGATATGATCATTGAACCGACTCATTGGATAATTCCTAATGGTTAGAATTACCATAAACTCTCAATAGGATATTCTCTTGAAGAATATGATGTAACAGTTTCCTTTGACCTGAGATCGTCATAGTAATTGACAAGTCATTTATTGTGCTTTGATACCGGACACCTATGGCCTTAGGGCGATAGTTGAAAGGATATTGGGTACGATTAAATACTTGTAAAATTAGTGATTGATCAATATGGAACCTGTCAACTCTTGGTAATGAGTTTAAGCTCCATGTTGCCATGAATTATAAACGACCAAACTAAGACCTTGGCCAGGGCAATTGAATGAATGAAGAAAATGGTTTCTTAGGCCATTCAATGGTCGATTATATTTCACATGAATACATAGTTGGTCGCCTATTTGGATTTGACAGTTGAACCATATCCTAGGGTGATCCAGAGCTATAAGGACAAAAGGAATTGCAACATTATTCGTCTACTAGTTCTTGAGAGTAAATTGTATACTTCGTGCTATCCGGTCGTTAAGGAGTGTTGCTAGACGCCGCCCTTGATTAGTATATTAATGTGATTAACTTACTACCGGCTTAGTATTGAACCTATGGGGTCGCACACAAACGAGTGTTCTGATTTTTGCTAAAGGATTAATTACTTTATCATTTGATAATTAAATTAAAGAATTTAATTAGTCAAATAAATTTAGTTAGTTATCCAAATGAAATATTATTATATTCTTTACTAGCACAGAGAATATAATTAATATTGTGAACAAATTGAAGTTTTCTATTTGGAATAGAAAATTAAACTATATCTCTTAAATTAAATATATATGTGATATATATAGTTGGTACTCATAAATTATATGAAATATTAATAAAAGAGTTATAAGTTGAATCCAACTTTGAATTGGATCAACTGAAAAGTCCACGTTTGCCATCATAATCCCATTTAGAATGGGATTCATAATTCTCTTTATATTTTAGTATTATAGCCCATATGGCATTAGGACTTACACGTGAAGTCAATGCCTTAATTACCCTATTCCTACCCTATTTGGAAAAGGTTAGCAACTAAGGTATATGTCAGTATATATACATGATAGATTCACGTAAAAGGGTAAGAAAAAAAACGAAAGAAAAGGCCACAGAATAAGAGATATATTCTTGACAAGAAAATCAATTTTCATGTCGCACTATTTACTGGAGTTTTGAGAAAATTTCAGCACAAGTTTTACATTGAATTTGTTCGCGGTTTCATTAATCAAAGAGTTGATAGCAAGGATCGGTCTCGATGTGGATACGCATAGAGTTTTCGCACCATCGAAGAAATTTTGAAACGAGACTTTCTCCACCAGGTACGTCTTAGATCCGATCTTTGACATGTAAATAAATTTTAAACGCGAAAAAATCTGCCTAGGATTGTTATTGTCTTCCGCTGCGTATTTCGAACACCTATACGCAATCCATCAAAAGGTGGTGGTGGCAGTGGCAGTGGAAAATCTGGTGGCGGTTCCAAAGGTGGTGGTGGGAGAAACAGTAGTTCATCTACTTCTTTAGGTTCGTCTTGTATCGCCATGTCTTTGTTTGCTTACCTTTCATTTCTTAATTTTTAAAAATTCGAATAAAAAAAAATTGCGTGGAAATTAGAGTATAGTGTGCAATTAAGAATTATTCTTTTGTAAAGTAAATAAACAATTAACATTGTGCCCGTCATTATTCATTTGCATTAATATGCAAATCGTGTGAAGAATTTTTACACTATTAATTAATATAGTGTTGTAAAAAGTTATGTAGTCAATTAATTTTGTTTATCTTTCAAAATTTTTAAATATTGATCGATAATATTACACCTGTTATCGAAGGTTATTGCTATATCTTTCAGGTTATTATATCAACTAATATTCCAAGC
Organism: Nicotiana noctiflora; assembly: GCA_032618575.1. Taxonomy (NCBI): domain Eukaryota; kingdom Viridiplantae; phylum Streptophyta; class Magnoliopsida; order Solanales; family Solanaceae; genus Nicotiana; species Nicotiana noctiflora. Next base: position 63,029 of record JASVEL010010871.1, on the reverse strand, counting down.
ATTTTACCATTTATTTATTAATATTAGATTACAATTTACAAGGCTGCACGTTAGGGCAAAATTCCACTTCTTCACGATACCTGTGGAAGTAGTTGACTAGTCGTAAATAATCTTCAACATACTAATTTTGATAAATAAAATATAATATGATGAGATAGAATGCGATAGAAATGAAAGATAATTACCGAAGGAAAAAAAAATCTCTTTTGTTCTAACAATCACAGGCTCATTAATTTAGAGATGAATTCATCTGTCTTTTTGCAAGAGGTCGACATAAATAATGGTAAAAATAGCATAATTTCTGGCTAGTTTTCGGATTGGTCATTAAAAATAGCTAGCATTTACCAAGTCAATAAAAAATAACTACTATTTGCTGCAACGAAGATCGGTCCAGCATAATATACTAGAGTTCGGTGCACCTGTGTATGAACTTCCAGCATATTATGCTGGAACTCCAACACACAGAAAGTTCCAGCATAATATACTGAATATTCGAGCACTTGTGTATGAACTTTCAGAATATTATACTGGACCAGTATACATTGTTGGAAGGCCAGTAATTATGCTGGAGTTCCATTGTACTTATGCTGGAACTTCATCATATTAAGCTGGAGTTCCAACATACTTATCCTGGAATTCCAATATAATATGCTGGACGAGTTCAAGTATACTTATGCTGAAATTCCAGCATAATATACTGACATCTTTTTTGAGTTTTGTACAGTGTTTTCGCTCAGATTTATCATTACATGAAAAGTGGCTAAATTTCGATTACTTTTAAAACTGGACTATTTTTAAACGATTACTTGTAAATCTGGCTATTTTTGAATTTCTCCCAAAATAATGCATGTATGCAACACTAATATTGAAATGCGTAAAAGAAATTTCACTTATTTTTCGCAAAGTTTTCAACTTTTTTTTTTGATATAAGTGTTTCGCTAGAAATTTTTCAATTTTACTTGAAGATGCAACAACAATAACAATAATCCGGTATGGTCCCACTAGTGGGGAGGGTAGCAATACGAATTTTGGTATTTTTCAAAAATTTGAAAAACTTCAAAATGCTGCTTTTCATAATTTTTACTTACAATCACTCATGATAATTCTAAAACAGTCCCAAAATTATATTCATATTCAAACACAATTCTAATATTAAAATATCATTTTTACTTGAATTTTTTCATTTTTTTCAGAAATTTCATTTAGTAACATAAGGCCATCTCCAACCTTGCCCTCATATTTTGTCCCCAAAATGGGGATTTCCCCATTTTGGGGATAACTTACTCTAATTATTCCCCCATTTTTTCCCCTAACTATTTTATATTCTTCTATATCTTCTATATTATATTATTATCTTTCATTTCAATTTAATTTTTTAATTTCCATTAAACAAATTTCTTCTTTTATTTTATTAATTTATAATTTTCATAATTAAAAAAATCCATAAAATTTTAAATAATATAATTTATAAGCAATTATTGTAGATTAACTAATAATTCAAATAAAAGTGAGATCATTGCGATACAAGATTTATTAAATACATATAATTTTACATAAAAATAATAAATGCGCGATAATTAATTTATCAAAATTATACATCAAAGTTAAGATATAATATTAATATTATAAAATATTACATAAATATCATTAAGTGTATATAAAGAGATAAAATAAAAGACAAAATAATAAAATAATAATAAAATAATGGTGAATAGTAATGGGGGAGATGAATAGTATACCCTCATATTTGAGGGAACACTACTCATCCCCCATTTTGGGGACAAAAATGGGGGAGGGTTGGAGAACAATTTCCCTCAAAATTGTCATGGGGGATGGGGGCAAGGTTGGAGATGCCCTAAGATTCGGGTATAAATTATGTGTGAGTTGACTACTAAAGTCTGATTTTTCTGGCACTTTGTTTGATTTGATTGACGAAAACTTGGCATGTTCAGGGGAATTGGGCAGCACAAGTTACAACTTGTTGGATGATTGTTAGCTGTTGTATTGTATCATATTGTTACTTTAAATATAATGTTAAGAAAATATAATATTTATTACGATTGTTACTTAAATTTTATTGTATTGTATAATTCAATACGTGGTTACGTAACGACGAAAAGTGTTACTTTATGGAACGACCGATTTGGTGTGGTCACGTCGTTACCTTATTTTTTCCCTCTCATCTTGCCCTTTCTTATTATTAAATCATCTCATTTTATCTTTTACCCTGATTGCCTTTTTATATACAATTCTACCTCGTATCTTACTATATCTTTATAATATTACAAGTTTATTCTTTATATTGTTGGTGCATGTCATCATGAAATAATGACAAACAATACTATCTATCCAAACATTATATACATCAAAACAATACATTACAATACAATACAATACAATAATATACGATATATTACGAAACGATACATAACAAACTATCCAAACAAGCTGTAAAGGTGTAACAAAACTCCTATTAATAAGGAAACAAAAGTCTCTAAGTTTTGCACCAAGGCTTTGGTTCAATGGTAAGATTGCAATCCATTTATTTCTTCCCCGTCTGACCAAGATGATTGAAATGACGTGAAAAATTCAGACCCGTAAAGGAGAAGGGCCGGTAGGGGGCATTTGGGAAAGTCGGACCGATTAGGTATTTTCATTCAAGCGACGGTACAAAAAAATAAAAATAAAATTGGGGGGGGGGGGATAGGTGGGTGGTGCAGAATGATAAAAAATAGAAAATTAAAAATGCAAAAAATAAAAAGAAGGTAAAATTAAGGTAACTAAATAAATTTCTAAATAAGTTGGGTTGAGATCCCTTTATTTTGGGTGATTTTATAGGTTGTATTTGGGCTGCTTAATGGGTCAGAATGTGCTATAAAAGATAATATATTAATGGGGCTCATCCCTCATAAACCCATGAACTAAAATATTTGTAGCCAACCCATTAATCTCTGGGCGGGTTGGGCAGGTTTGGGCTTAATTTGCCACCCCTAACTGTGATATGAAGTGAAAATACCATCTTTCTATAGATTGATTAATTAAAAAGTTGGACCACATGCATAAAGTTGAGAAGAAGATATACGCTTACAATCTGGTAAGACTGTAACTATTGTACTTCTGATACTTCTGTCTAACAGTCCTCCAAAAAGAAATAAGATTAGAAACCTATTGTTGTCACAACCTGGATTTCCCACCCTCGGGAGTCATGATGGCGCCTACTAATAGGAGATAGGCAAACCAAAATTAATTCACTTCTTTTTGCAATTATCGATCATTTAATAAAATCAAGACATAATACGATTAAGCGGAAGTCTCAATATATAACAAAATGAAGCTGGTGCGATATTTCAAATACAATCTCTACCCACGACTGGAGTCACAAACTCACGAATATCTATAGAACACTAAATATAGAGTCAAAAATGCCCGGGCCCACATGCTCAAAATTCAAGATTCGAACAAAAACTCGATTATTCATTCCCACATGAACTCAAATATATAAGTTATTTTGGAATCGGACCTCGAATTGAGGTCCAACCCCGATTTTAGAAAACCTAGTTCTACCCTAAATTTCCAAATTTCCCCATTGGAATCTTTATTTTTTGAAGTTGAAATCATGTTTAAAGATGTTAAAAGAGTAGAGAAAATAAGTTAGAAATCACTTACCAATCGTTTTGAAGAAGAATAATCGTTTGGAAAATTGCCTCTTTTGTTTTGGATTTTGGAAAAGTGAAAAATACTTAAAATCCCGGCCTTATATACCATACAGAAAGCTCAGTGCCAAACGCGCAGAAATGCACCGCGGACGCATTGAGGAGCTGGAAAACGACCCTCTCTGAACCCACCCAACACGGACCGTACTATTTTGGTGCGCGGCTGCGCTGGAGGAATGGACCCAGAAATCCACTCTCTGAATCTCCCAGTGCGAACCGCGCTGATATGGCACGCGACCGCGCTGGTCGACCTAGGACCACTGGCCTCTGAACCTAGCCATGCGGACCGTGCAAAAATTTACCGCGGCCGTGCGGCTTCCAACTGACCGCACGGAATTGACCGCGGGCGCGCTGGGGGCCGATGAACACGTGATTTTTGCCCTGAGCAATTAAATTCTAATATATATAAAAAATAATATAAAAATAGTTTTTGGTGTGTAATTGTGTGATTTATTCCACGCATAGATGCAACTACTGGGAATTGAACCTAAGACCCAAGGCTTTGCAGGTATTTTACTCCCTCACCTCTCACCAATTGAGCTGCAGCTATGTGTGGAATGTTCCTATACCCAAGGGTAATAATTCCTTAGGCTGTGTGTCCATGTGTGGCATGGCCGGCACCACGCTGCGAGGTCCATGTGTGGCCATAAGCGCGGTGTTACAGTTACATTTTTTGACCACCATTAATTTCAATTTTAGCAACTAATTAGACATTCTAAAACAATAATTTGTATCAGTATTATTATTCTACATAGTATGTTTAGATATTCAAGTAGTTATCATGGTACTAGTTTGTAGGATTATTATGTCAATTTATTTCAACTAAAGAAAAACAGTGTTCTGAATTAGCTAAACATGCTTGAACTACCGAAAATCACAAGATTTAAAAGTGAATTTATAGATAACTCATATTCAGTGTATATAAACAGTAATACAAGCGGAACTACTTATACTTTTGGATTAAACGACTTTGATTCAGAATTCAAAATGGCTAAGTACCGGTTTGTATGTCTAGTTTCAGAACATACCTATATATATATATATCTAAGTGTATTAGCCGTGTATTCACCTATTTTAGTTTTAGAATTAGGTGATAAACTACTAACTACGTTTAACTATACTATTATCTATTACTAATTTACTCTAATTCGAATTCCTATAGTCTATATTTATTACCACCATTCCTAATGAATTACAGAGGATCTACGAGTTATAACTACAGCTAAAAGAAGAAGCAGAAGACAGTTTCATCATGAATCAATTAAGATTTCATTTCTTCATCACAAATCTCAATTACATCTTCAGGAAACAGATGTGTACCCCGATCAATGAAAATGAAACAATGAGTTCTAGGGTAGATTAATAGTAGGAATAATCATCAATGGTAACAACAATCAAGTATCAACAACAATGAGGATGAATCAACACAGCAACAGTTGATATATCAAAGTAGAAGACCCAGCAAATTCAACCCAAATAAGTAGAAAACCCAATGAATTCCACCAAAAGTGAAGCACAAAGAGCAGAAGTTCCAAAATCAACCAACGTCTAACTCAGAGTTAATACTTCGAACTTCCTATTTCTGAATTAGAATTATGATTTTTCGAACATGAGAATCTGGACTAATTTCTGAATTTTTCAAATCCAGCCCCTTTTCAGGCTTATTAGAAGCCTATTTATAGAAGCATTTTGGGAGAATTTCAAATAAAATAATTATATTTTCCTCCCCTTATTATTTTAATTAATTACATAATGGTCTACTAAAGATATACCGAACTGCCTTCAGACCCCTGCTAGAAGGTTCTGGGCAGTTCTATTAGATTCTATTAGGTGGGTTTTACTTAATTGCCCCCACTTGCTAAGGTTTATTTCATTAATGCCTTTTAACTCTACCTATTATACCCTTTATTATCTGGGTAATTTCAGAAAAACTAAGCACTAAAGTCATTTATATCCCCACATGCTCTATGTAATCGACAAAAATACTATTTGCCCTTCCCCTTTTACCCTTTACATTATTTCCTATTTACCCGACCTACATTAGGTCTGTCAAGACATGGGTAATTTGAATGTATTTAACATATAGCACCCTAAGACTTGTTTTAAAAATTAACCAATCTTAGACTATAGACTATTTCAATGTTAGCCCCTTTTACAAAGATAGCCACTAATCAAAAACTCATACTGTGTTAGCAAACATAGCCACAAAAGCACTTACAAATATAACCTAAATACACATAACCACTCAGAAGTTTAGAAGAAACTAACACACGAGTCAAGTTGCAATATAACCAATTTCATGTTGTTTTGCACAAATAACACAAATCACGAATTAATTTTCAATTAATCAGAACTCAGAGGAGAAATTTGATAACGGTTGAATTCCAATCAATTAAAACCCAATCGAGATAGAATAATGAACAATCACATAAAACTAGCATATTTAACATATGATTCATGAGCAGTTACTGTCTAAAACCTAGAAATACTTAGATGACTTTAGGCATGCATAAGATTCAGCAAGTATGAATCAAGATACAAAGAAAGAGATAGAAAGCATGCGTAGGATAAGTTTCAAGTTCTGAGCATGATAGACATGTGAAGCAGTTAATAGAACAAAGTTCAAAACAAAAAGACAAAAAGAATCATGTTTCAGAGAAGATGAACAACTAAAAAGGGGGGTAGGGTACTTAGCTTTAGGATTTTCCTCTTCTTTTCTTTTCTTCTTTTCTTGTTTTTCTTCTTATCTCTTCGATCTTTTCATTTCTTGACCTTCAGAGATCCTTAGAGACAATTGGTCTCTAGGGTGTTAGATTTCCACAATAGGTCATTAGGGTTTGCTTTTGGGTGTAAGAGAAGAGATATGAGGCTATTAGGGTGGTGTTTTGGGGTGGGATCTATTTTTGGTACTCGCCAGAGTAGGGTTCTGGCGAGCATTTTTTGCTTATTCGAGAAGTTAGGGGTAGATTCGAAGAAAGCCACTTGAGTGGGGTGAAAGATCGTTTAAAGACGATCATAGGGTGTTATTTTGGTGGCCTGATTCGTATTTTGGGGTGGTCGCCGGCTAGGGTTCCGGCGACCTAGATTTCAAGAAAGGGGTTTGTTGGTTTTTGATCGTGGTTAATGGGGTTCTAAGGTGTTTAAAGGTGGTTTAAGGGTGGGGGAAGGTGTTTGGTGGCCTGGTGTTGGCCGGAGAGGAAGACTGTAACAATCTGGTGGTCTCCATGGGAGAATGGAGAGGAGACGATGAAGAAGACCTTAGGGCAGCTATGATTAAATGTATATATGTGTGTGTATAATGAGCGTCTGAAAGGGAGGGTATTGATATATATATTAAACCTGTGTTATTGTCTATTAGCCGTTGGATTGGCTGAGATGAACGGCCAAGATCATTTGGCCTCCAAAACGTCATCGTTTGGTTTAATGAGGTCTTTCACTTAGTCCGTTAGATTAGATTGTTTAACGGTTGAGATCTAATTTCTTAGGCGACGTCGTTTGGTTAAATGAGACACTGGTATAATCCGTCTGATTAAATGTGATGGACGACCTAGATTAGTCTTTTAAGCGACGTCGTTTTTTGTTCAATGTCACCGCATTCTATGGTCCGTTTGATCAATTACATCAACAACTTGGATTTAAACACCTATACAGTGTCGTTTGGTGACCTGACTTACTTCGTTTGGGCCTGGTCTGTATTTGTTTTGGGCTATGCATTCCTTGTGTATTTGGCCCAATATTAATTATACAATGTATTGTTTTGTATTTTATTGTTTTAACTTGTATTTTATTTATTTTTCTTGTATTTTCTTTTATATTTTTGCACATTTTACTTTATACTTATTTTATTATCTCATTTTTTGCATTTTCCCTTAGTTTTCCAATATCTTTATATTTTTACTCTATTTTCCAGTATTTTTGCGTTTTTACTTAATTTTCTATTTTTTTAACATTTTTGTGATATTTTCCTTATTAATTTCTTTTGTATTTTCATTTCAATTTTATTTTCAAACAAATATTGGTATTTCAATCAAATCACACAATTGCAAAAAAAAATTATTTTTGTATTATTTTATATATTTTAGAATTTAATTGCTTAGGGCAAAAATCACGTGCTCACAGCCGAGATAAGTACAAAGCTCAAATATTGGATGAAAAGCTCTAGTCCAAGCCAAACTTATAGAGGGTGGTGATGTCATTGCTGCTGTAGTTGTTGAGGTAAACATGGTGACTAACAAGACTGACTGGATACTGGACACATGCGCTTCAAGGTATCTTTGCGCCAACAAAAAGCTGTTTCACAACTTTGAGGAATCTGCTGATGGCGAGTGTGTCTAGATGGGTAACTCCACTACGGCTGGAGTTATGGGTAAAGGAAAAATTCTCCTTAAGCTAACTTCTGAAAAAACTTTAGCCTTGAACAATGTTCTGTATGTACCCTCCCTTTGTAGAAATTTAGTTTCTGGTGCGCTTCTCAACAAAGCAGATCTTAAACTTATTTTTGAATCTGATAAAGTTATTATTTCTTGTGGGGGATACTTTTTTGGGAAAGGTTACCTTAGTGGGGGGTTTATTTGTACTAAATATCGCTCAAAAGATTACTAATAATGTTATTACTTTCAATTCTGCTTATATTACCGAGTCTACTGATTTGTGGTATGGTAGACTAGGGCATGTTAACATTGCTTATATTAAAAAACTTAGAAAAATAAAATTAATTCCTGCAGTTAATGTTGATAATTTTTCTAAGTGTCCTATTTGTGTAGAAGAAAAATATACCAAAAAGCCTTTTAAGAATTTAACTAGTAGAAAAATAGAATTGCTTGAACAAGTATATTCAGACTTAGCAGATTTCAAAAACACTGTTAGCAAAGGTTGAAAAAAATACTACATCATCTTTGTAGATGACATTTCAAGATACACTAAGGTATGTTTTCTTAAGTCAAAAGATGAAGTTGAAAGCATGTTTTTAAAATACAAGGTAGAAGTAGAGAATCAATTAGATAGAAAAATCAAGAGACTTAGGTCCGACAGGGGTGGTGAATATAATACTAATACTTTAGAAGCCTTTTGTGAGGAAAATGGTATTATACATGAGATTAGTGCTCCCTATACTCCCCAATAAAATGGTGTAGTCGCACGAAAAAATAGAATCCTTAAGGAAATGATGAATTCTATGCTTTTGAGTTTGGGTTTATCTGATAATATGTGGGGGAAAGCTATTTTATCTGCATGCAATGTTCTTAATAAAGCCCTTCATAAGAAGTTAGATAAAACTCCATATGAGTTACGGAAAGGGTTTGCCCCTAACTTAAATTTTTTAAAAGTGTGGGGGTATTTGGCTAAGGTTGGTCTACCTGATTTTAAACAAGTAACTGTTGGACCCAAGACTTTTAATGCTATTTTTATTGGTTATGCTCAAAATAGTGCCGCATATAGATTTATGTCTCTGAATGATAATTCTATTTATGAATCTAGAGATGCAGAATTTTTTGAGCATATTTTTTAATTGAAAAATAATGTGTCCAGTGATGTGCCTAATAATGCTTCAATATCTACGCATGTTAATTTTCATATTATGCCCTATTCTAGTGTTACTAATAATGAGCATGAAAATAAACTTAGAAGAAGAAAAAAGGCGTAGAATTGAAGCTAGCTTTGGTCCTGACTTTATCACCACTTTCTTGACTGAAAATATTGATCGTGATGTTTTGAGTGATGAATTAGTGTCAATCTATTTAATAGAAGAAAACCCTAAGACATACAATGAATCAATGAGGACAATAGATGCTAGTTTTTGGAAAGAGGCCATTAAAAGTTAATTAGACTCTATAGTTTCTAATCACACTTGGGATTGTCTGATTTGCCTAAAGGTTATAAACCCATAAGTAGCAAGTAGATATTTAAGAATAAATTGAGACCTGACAGTACAATTGAGAAATATAAGGCCAGGCTTGTTATTAGGGGTTTTAATCAAAAGAAAGACATTGATTACTTTGACACTTATTCTCATGTGACTAAGATAGCAACTATTAGAACTCTTGTTGTTGTAGCCGTTATTCATAATTTAGTAATACATCAAATGGATGTTAAAACAGCTTTCCTAAATGGTGATTTAGAGGAAGAGATCTATATGATTCAACCTGAGGGATTTATGATCCAAGGTCAGGAGAATAAAGTATGCAAATTGAGAAAGTCTTTGTATGGTCTAAAGTAGGTACCTAAGAAATGGTATGAAAAGTTTAATAACACATTAGTGGATAATGGTTTTGTTGTTAATGCATCTGATACTTGTGTTTATTCCAAGATGATATGATCAGACCGTGTTATTATATGTTTGTATGTGGATGACATGTTAATCTTTGGTCCTAATATGAATGTTGTTAATTAGATTAAGAACTTTTGTCTTTTAAGTTTGAAATGAAAGATCTTGGAGAAGCATATGTGATTTTAGGGGTTAAAATCAAAACAACTTCTAATGGTCTTTCAATGTCTCAGTCTCATTATATTGAGAAATGAAATGGTTTAATTATTTTGATGTAGCACCTGCGAGGACTCCTTATGATCCTAGAATACACTTGAAAAAGAATAAGGAATCTAGTATTTCTCAAAATGAGTATGCTAAAATAATTGATAGTGTAATATTTCTCATGAATTATACACGACCTGATATTGCTTATGCTGTTAGTAGATTGAGTAGATATACTCACAACCCCAGTAGTGAACACTGGAATGCTCTTCATCGTTTATTAAGATATTTAGGGGGTACTATGGATTGGTGTTTGCATTTTAATAAATTTCCTGCTGTTTTAGAAGAATTTTGTGATGCAAACAGGGTTACTGACAATGATGAAGTTAGCTCCACTAGTGGTTATGTGTTTATTTTGGGTGCATGTGCTATTTCATAAAAGTCTTTAAGACAGACTTGCATAGTACTATCCACTATGGAGTCTGAATTCATTGCTCTTGAGTTGGCAGGGCAAGAAGCCGAATGGTTGAGAAACTTATTGGCAGACGTCCTTTATCTGGGAGACAAGCTTCACAAGTTTCTCTACATTGTGACTTACAGGCAGCCATTGGAATTGCCAAATATAGTGTGTACAGTGGAAAAAGAATACATATCAGCATTATGCATAGTGCGGTAAAATAGTTGTTGAAATATGGTGTTATTTTCTTGGAATATGTAAGATCCGAAAGAAATTTGATGGTACCTTAACCAAGGGTTTGGCAAGGAGTGCTATCCTTGAAATGTCGAGGGGGATGGGGCTAAATCCCATGGATTGAGGAAGTATGGTGGATACCCATTTGTGGTCAAATGGAGCCATATTAAACCTCAATATGAACTACATTTCCTATCCCTATGGCGTGTGGTAGTGCTTTATAAGGTTGAGCTTATTGTGCTCTTAATGATTCCATAGCCTTGCGTTTGTCTATGTGTAGAAAAATTTGATGAATTCACCTACACGAGTGTAAAGGTGCGGTCGCCTTTTATGAAAGACTTGGGATGTCTTTGTAGAGCACTCATGATACCCAATATATGTGCATGATAATAAAAGCACTTTATTAGTATCGCAGAGTTTGCACAAAATTAAGGATATATTATGTGTTGTGGGAGTCTGAATTAATGTCCATTCAGTTCAAGAGTACTTCACTTTGTAGATGTTAGTTGTTGCCTCATTTCACTACGTGTCAATTCAAATCGAAAGATATTGACACTTAAGTACATGTTCCTTCTTTAGCCCATAATAGTTCTATTTTTGTCTTTGCATTACTGGGGGATTGTTTGAGTTATTCATAATGCAAAGTCAAATTTTTTTATTTAAAATTCCATTTACAACTAATAGCCATGAGTTATTTATTTACTTCCAAGTGGCCTCTTGCATGAAGCCTTAAAGCCAAGTGTTGAATGACTTGGGCAAATGCCTATGCAAATCTACACATGTCTTCATGCATGGAAGACAAGATACACTTGTCAATATTGGAGCCAAGTGGACTAACATAATGGGACAAATGTCAAAAGTCTCTCGACACTTGTCATACATGCAATCTCCTTAATTTCATATAAATAGGTTATGAATTAGCCATCATAATCACTCAAATCTTAACCAAGAATATGTCTAGCTAATCATTCCTTTCTTCCTAGTTTTCTTTGTGAATTATCCAACACATAAACTAACTTCATCTTCTCTTCTTCCCGGGCAACTATTTTGTGCAAATTATAAACTTCTAGCCACAAGTGCACGTGTTTGGTGGTACTATAGAACCTTGGGGAGCGACCGGCCTTAACATTTTGCACCCAGTCAGGCCTCGCTTTCAAGACAATGGCTTGCCATGACACAATATTTTTAATTAGTTGTTCTTCTTTCCGTCTTGTTCTAAGTTAATATTATCTACTCATTTTTCTTACATTAACTACCACACCCTTGGATGCTGACTAGGCTATAATTCCTAGGGACAATTGCCTTATTCCCATTTGCAAATCTAAATTATACGTCGGAACACCTTTAATTAGTTGAATAATCCTTTAACAAATTTTCTACTTAACTCGATATATATATATATATATATATATATATATATATATATATATATATATATATATATATATATATATATATATATATATATGTTGGAGTTCAAAACTTTAAATAGACCCACAACCATGGTTGTTTTGGTTGGAAATACTTTTTTATTTTTTATGTTTGATTGGCTTGAATATATTAAAAAATATATTTTTCGTGAACTTATTTTCTTCCCATTAAACAAAAATTATTTCTCTATCAAAAAGAGAAAAAATATTTTTAAAAATTCTTTCTCAATCTCCCACTCCTTGGGTGCTCACCCCACCCACCCCTAATATCGCCATCGTCACTTTGGTCTTTAGACCACGACCTATCATCCTCCACGCCCCTTGTTCACTTCGTTTTATATAATGTTTGCATAAATTATATATTTTTCAAAAATATTTTCGGTTATCTAATCAAATACAAAACAAAAGTAAGATTTATTTTTCAACAAAACATTCTCCAAGAATAATATTTTCCTTACGCACCCCACCGTACATCTATTTTACTTTTCATCTATTTCTATATGTGGTTGTATGGACTCACATAATTGTATGGAATCAATGTTGTTAGCCACCTTTCAATTTAAAAGTGTAAAATCGGAATTATTAACCAGACAGCATATTCACCTTTTCTTATTGGCACTATTTTATTCGCCCACTGTGTTTCTACACCTTTTCTACTAGTATGTCATTTGTATTAAAAGAGATTATTGTTTTTACAAATTTATCTTTATTACCCTTTTTGCAGGTGTAGTTTGGAAAGGCGATAAATTGATTGATGGCGTTCTGCAGACACTGAAATACTTCGCTCCCTTGTATTTCCAATTCCTTGTTATTACTGTCTTCATTTTCCTTTTTATTTTGTTTAGTATTTTGTGAAATTTTGTATAAAAGGATACAAGAGGAACATTAATGGGGACCCGGGGGTTTGTTGGATATAGGAGCAGATTTAGCGTACAAATAATGGGTTCACTTGAACCAGTAAATTTATGTAAAATTCAACTATCCATGAAGCTCTACCACGGAGTTTTAGCTGAATGGAAGGTGACTACTTGAGCTTGAGTAAGTCGGCAGAGCTGAGAAAAGGAAATGGAGTGAATATTCTAGTGGATTCAATTAATTTCTTATCCGGATGCACATGTATACGTAGAATGAAATATAAGTCTAAAACTAAAACTAAGTTTACCACTAGCTGTAGTTAACTAACTATACTATTAACCATAGTAAACCTAAGTTACAACCATTACAACTAATTACTGTCATTGTTTGGCTCATTACTTTAGCTCAAATTAAATAAGTAGAAATAATAGATTTCCACTAAATAAGTAGAAATAATAGATTTTCAAATCTAGCAAATCAACTGGACTATAATAGATTTTTGATGTCGAACTCATAAAGTTTAAATCTTAGATGCGCCTTTGATTATAAACACTGTGAGCACGTGATTTTTGCCTAACATGAATTACTCCCACAAAATCAAAACAAAAATTGCCCATTTTTTACGATGTGTATTTTTGTGAATTTTCGTGTTATTTTTGGTAATTGTTTGCATTTGTATATGCATGATTATATGTGTTTAAATTAATAAAAAATACAAAAATAGGTCATATTTACATTTTTTGATCTAACTTTGCAATTAGGGGTAGTTTAAGTTTATTTTTACAAAAAAAAAAAAAACTCAAAAATATGTATTTTTTGCTTTTCTAGTATTTAATGTCCCAATTGTGTGATTTATATTTAATTGATGTTTAAATTGAGTGTGTTAATTGTTAATATAACTTAATTAGTATTTCTTATAATTTAATTGATTTTGTAGTGTAATTTTTTGTTTTAATTAGAAAATTAAATTAAAGAGATAAGGAAAACAAAATCAAATGAAAAGAAGAGGAATTAAATCGGATTGGGCCACTTCTTAATTAAATCCCAGGCCCAAAAACTAAAACCTTACCCGCCCCAGCCCCATACCCGGATCCGACCCACTGCATTTTTAATCTGAGCCGTTGGACTCCTTCATCCAACGGCCCAGATTAATTACCTAATTTTTAATATACCAAACCCCCCAATACCCCAAACCCATCTCCCATTCCCAAGTCCCTCAAACCCTAGCCCCCTTTCATCTCTCTCAAACAAACCAGCAGCCTCCACCGTCCCCCGCTGCACGCCGCCGGCCGGAAATCGCCTCCGCCGGCGGCTGTGGTCCAAACCACCTAATTTTTACACCCCGAACTCCCCAAGACCTCCCCATTCCGAATCCCTAACCTATTTTTCTCAATTCATTTTCGAACTCTTCGAATAAGGGTTCGAAGTTCGCCGGAAAATTGAGATTTACCCCAAACCCCTTCAAATTCACACCACACCACCACCTCTCCGTCCCCTCCATGAATCCGTGATTCCTCTTGCTCGAATCTAGCCGAAAATCGTCGAGCCCTAAATCCATGTGTCATGAACCCTAGATTTCGGGTTTAAGGATTTTTATCAAGAATTGAAGTGTTGAAGTCAATGGACTTTAATTGAAACGTTTTCGCTTGAAAACATTTCAATTAAAATCCGTTTAACTTCAAATGCACAATCTCGAACCCGTGTTGAATCCAATTCGGCCGAGCCCCATTTTTCTTGTTCAAGGTATCTCTTTTCCATTATTATTTACTTACATTCGTCAATTTGGTTTAATTATTTTTCGTAGTTTCATTTATTTGATTGATGTTCCTCGGACATCTTCAAATTCTTCTTCTTTTGGGACCTTTTATTTGGTTGACTTGTTGTTTTCTTGATTTGTTTGTTATAAGTGTGTTGTTAGAAGATAAGAATTCGACTCGATTCGATATTTCGTCGAATAGCTAAAATTTTCATTTTTTTTTATTTCTGGCCGAGAGTATGTTAGTGTGCATTCTTTGCGATTGGTTTGTTATCGATTACACGTATTGTTATTCGACTGATTGAAGTTTGTCGATTAGTTTCGTTAGTTTGTTTGTTAGAACATTGGAATGAATTTCAGATTTTTTGCTATTTTTGATTCAACACTATGTTTGATTGTAAACTGTGTTTGGTTGTAAGCTTTTAGTTTGTTATAGGATTGGAATTGGTTATAGCTGTTTGAATCATAGAGTTTAACTAGCTGTTAGTTAATAAAAACTGATTGGATATAGTTGTTTAACTTAGGATAGAAATTTGAGGGTGCAAGGCACATGTTTAGGCAGTGGAACCTGTTGGACAGCAGGTATCCCATATAGTTTCTGCACTTTAAGGCTGTTTAAAGGGTAGAGGCATGTTTATACAGCTGAAAAGTGCAAAAAGGAGAGAATAATATGTGCTGGACAGATCTGGAGTAATTAAATATGTTGATGATTTGAGTTTTGAAGGCTATAAAATGAAGAGGAGACTCTCTGGAAAAGACACTGGCAGTATACACACACACTGATAGTAGACACTCTCTGGAAAACACTCTCTGGAAACACTTTGAACACACAGAAAAGATTACTCTATATTTGAAAACCAAATTCTCCATTGATTTCAACACATCCAGCAGTCTTTAGTTGAAAACAAAACCTGTTTTGTTTGTTTCAGTTTGAAAACACATCTAGTTTTTCTTCGCCAAACTTGTTCTGTTGTTTCTTTCTGGTTGTTTCTGGTTTCTTTGTTTTGGTTCGTCAAAACATCCCTGGGATTGGTGTTTTGGTTTTTGTTTTCCTGGATTTCTGGCCGAGAATTGCCACTACTGTTGCTGTTTAGTTTGGTTGTTTGGTTGTCGTCGCCTACTGTTGTTGACTCCTTTCTTTGCTCGATTTTGAAATCCAGGTACACGTCTTTTGGATTTGTGCACTATTGTACCAGAAATGAAATGAAGAGCTACTCTTTGAAATTTTTTAGCTATTATATAAATGATCCTATTTGGCTATCTATCAAACTAAAGTCTATTAGCAAAACAAATAGATATTATGTAACTATTCGTTTAAAGGATTAAAAAATGCACATAGTCTTGTATGTCTACTTAGCTCTTGCTTTGGCATGTACGGATTGAGACAAAAAATCCGCCGGGCTTGTATTGTTCATCATTGTAAACTTGGTTTATTTTGGGACTATTGATTAGAATAGACTTTAATTTTTCATTTGTGTTTGATTAGTTTCTATTCTTGTTAGTAAATGTTCGGGACCCGTGTAAGTCAAAACTAGCCAATACGGATTGGAATTTCTTTGATATTTTATAGGTAATTGTTTTAAAGTCAAATGGTTCAAGCATGTTCAAGATGTTGGTTCGGTTAAAGTTTAGCTATTAATATAAGATGTTTAGAATCATTTCAAATTTTTCTTTTACCTTGAATTTTTCTTTTTTTTTCTTTTGAAGTCTATTCATAATTAAGCAAGCAAGGATAAGTTATACAATGCTTTTAGATAACAATGTTAGTCACTTTAATCATATAATTTCGATTTTGTCAATTAATGTCATATTGAGGATAGCGAAATCCAAAGTAGACAACCTCATGGCTAAATAATTAACCAAGACGAATTAATTCTATTTTGTATATTTTGGTCAATTTTCCTACTAGTTCACATCTTTCCATTCAATCCCCGGCCATAGGTTAAAAGCTAGGAAATAACACATCATTTGGTATGATTCTTTAACTGACAATAATTTTAAGAGATATCATGTTAAATAAATTGAATTTTTTTTTTTAGTTTTTTACAATGTTTTTTTTTCTTTAATCAGCATAGTTTCAAAGTAAGTAATTCGGATACCTTTTTTTATTATTTGTCAAAAATCCAAGTCCGTTTGTAATTAGTTTTTGTTTTCTTTGGGTCCGGTTTCAAATTAAAAGAGCAGTTTGAAGTTTAATTAGAGCATATAATTTATAAACATTTTAAAAAAAAATCAGATAATTTTAGCCATTTAGAATAATTGAAGCGACCGTGCTAGAACCACGGGATCCGGGGGTGCCTAACACCTTCCCTCGGGTCAACAGAATTCCTTACTTAGAATTTCTGGTTCGTAGACTTTATTGGAAAGTCAAAATTTCCTCGATTCGGGATTTAAATAAATCGGTGACTTGGGACACCTTAATTTATTCCAAGTGGCGACTCTGAAATAAATAGAATAATCCCGTTTCGAATATTGTCACTTAAATTGGAAAAACTCCCTTGCGCTCCTACCCCCGGGTAGCAGGGCGCGCCAAAAGGAGGTGTGACAGCTCTGGCGACTCTGCTGGGGACACAAACCCAGAACTACTGGTTCGGGGTTTAAGAATTCGAGCTTTGATTAATTATTTTATTTGGCTTATTTATTATCTGATTTTATTACATGTTTATATTTTATATGCTAAATGTTGCCTTACCGCTTTGATATTTTGTGAACTGTATATAAATTGTGCCGATACCCATTTTTCTCTTCTGAGTCTTTTGAAATACAATACCGGGCATTTGCTGGACATAGCCCGTTTTTCTCAAGATAGCTGTGGTGCTTGGCACCCGGTGAAAGATTTTGTAGTCACACATGTTTAGGCGGAGAGTTTTGTCAATTAAGCCGGAAAGCCATGCTACCGGTGCACTGACACTCTTCGGCTCGAGTTGTCCGCTCGAGTTAAAGCCGGTCTAGACACTTTTCCAACAGGATGATGACTTAGAATAACAAGACCTTATGCCGGATCCCCGATAGGAACGTTTATTTGCATCATGTGCATATTTGAATTAGGAGGGTCAACACAGGGGTTGGGCCTGTCTAGGACAGGTGTACCTGAAACAAAAAGACCAACTTGTTGCACCTTTTTGTGTGCATTTATTTGTTTCAATCTTACATGCCGACCGGTTTGTTAAAAAGAGGAAGAAGTGGAAAACGTCAGGGTATATAGTTAAAATAATTTTATGAAAATAGTTAGTTCTTTGAAAATAAATTCTGAAAAAATGCAAAAAAAAAAAAAAAAAAAAATTTCAAACTAAATTTTCTTAATTTTATGAAAATAGTTTAGTTCTTTGAAAATAATTTCTGAAAAATGCAAAAATTTCAAATAAATTTTCTTAATTTTACGAAAATAGTTAGTTCTTTAAAAATTCTGAAAAAGAAAATGCAAAAAAAAAAATTTTCCAAATAAATTTTCTTAATTTTACAAAAATAGTTTAGTTTCTTTGAAAATAAATTTCCAAATAAATTTTCTTAGTTCCTTTGAAAATAATTTGTTTTAGAAATGCTGTTTAAAAATAGTTCGTCTTCTTTTCTTAAAATGATTTAGTTCTTTTATTTTTGAACTACGCAAGTTTGATTCTCACCAAAAATGAGATACGTAGGCAACCCATATCGGGCTCAACTAATACTGATTTTTTTTTAAGAAAAAAAAAACAATAATAAAAAATATTAGAATTAGGATTTTTGTTCTTAGTCGAGTTAGGAAATTTTGCAAAAATAGCCAAACGCCTCAAAAGGGCGCCGGAGGACTAATTTCGCAAAATGGAATATGGACATCACACTGGTATCCTGTTATACAGCCTTCAAATCTTCTTCAAGTGCTGAAAGGCCGTATTAACAAGATTCATTTTATTTAATAAAAAAAAAAAAATCTTAAATCCATTTTTTATCTTTTCTAGGATCAGCATGACTTCCTCGCAACGAATCGGCCAGAAAAGGGTGAGAGAAGAAATGCCACCTATGTTCATGGTCCAGGACAAAACCCCAGATCGGCTCCGTAAATGGTGGACTAGTTTTTCAGCTTGGGAAAGAAATCAAGTTCACAAACACCTCAAGTTTCTTCCGGACATCATGATGATAAAACCGAATAAAAATGTGATCAGAGCTTTAGTGAGTTTTTGGGACTCAACAAGCAATGTGTTCGGATTCCGGGATTGCGAAATGACACCCACTTTGGAAGAATTGGGCGGACTCACAGGGCTCGGAAGAGATTTGCACAAGATGAGACCTGCAGGCTCCTAGGCAGATGAGTGTGAATAACTTCTTGAAAAAGCTATGTCTCCGGCGGGTTCCCCTCGGTTGTCCGGAGAACGGTTGGGTGCCACTAGATTATCTCTACGACAGATTTGGTAATAAGGAAGGGTTTGAGAAATTCTCAAACGTTGAATTTGTTAACCAGCTAAATTATGACGCCTGGGGAGATTTAAGAATCTATGCTTTTATGATCGCTTTTTGGGAACCATGGTTTTTCCCGAACGTGGCGGACGCATCAGAATCCGTTTAGCTGCGGTGGTCTCATATCTACAGAGCAACGAGGAACACACTGTTCTTCCGATGATACTAGGAGACATCTTCCGGGCCTTAACTCGGTGCCAAGAAGGACAAGATTATTTTGAAGGCTGCAATATCTTATTACAAATGTGGTTTATAGAACATCTCTATCATCACCCGATTGTGATAAACTTCAAAACAGATTGGCTGAATTATATTCGCTGTCATACAAACAGAGCCGCCCGTTGTAACCTTCCAGAAGACTTGAGGACTTGGCAAGAACTTCTCAACTCTTTGAGAGCAGATCAACTTACCTGGAATTATTATTGGTTCCCTTCCGCCAAAATCATGCATATGTCGACATACCGCTCATTCTACATACTAATGAGTTTCAGGGGTTTCCAACCATATGCCCCGCTACGTGTCATGCGGCAGTTGGGAAGAGAACAGAAAAGGGCCCCAATTGAGGATATGCGATCATTTGTATGGGAATTTGTGACAGAAGAGACCCCGAGGGAGACTTATGCACTGAAGGTATGGTTCGGTAGTCGACTCTCCGACATCAACGAGATGGTTGCCGATCGGGAACGAGGAGAAGTGAGTCTCGCTTATCTTGAATGGTTCCACAACCAACCCATACCAGAGCAAAGGTCAGAAAGGTCAGTGAAGTATGCTGTCGATTGGGAGAGAGAAATAGAAGCCAGAGTTAGGGAGGTTGAGCATGAGACAGCGCAAAATGTCCAATCTTGCATCAACACTTTAAAAGAAGACAAAGGAATCCTGGAAGCAGCCATGGACATACAACAGGCTGACTTCGATCGGGAAAAGGCCGGTTGGGAGAAGGAAAGAGAAGCACTCCAAACTCAAATTCAAAAGATGCAATTGGCCGCGGAAAGGTCAAGGAGGAGTCGGAGTGATCAGATGCTGATAAATGATTTGGAAAGAAAAGCCTTTGAACACCAAGAAGACTTGGAGAAGGCAAAAGCGGCTTTGGTTGCAGTCCGAACAAAATGGAAGAGAGCGGCCCACCAAGAAGCACTCCGTCTACAACAAGTAGAGAAAGACTATGATGCGATCATCGTTGATTTGAGAAAAGCAAATGCCACTCTTAGAGAGCGAACTCTCAGGCAAGTCCAGGATGCTAAAACAGACAGAGACCGTTGTCACAACTTGATGGCACGGATGGAAAGACAAATAGATAGGCTCTTGGACCATGTCTCCGGCAACTCTCAAGTATTAGGGGCAAAGAACGGGCACATAGGGCAGCTGCTCAGAGAAAAAGACATAATCAGAACCAGGATCAATGAGATCGGGCACTACATTACTATGAGGTGTTTGAACTGCGAACGAATACCTCGGCCTTCCCTCTTTTCTTCAATCATGGAATGTGTCCACCAAGTCATGGCAGAATTGGGAAGTATACAGAAAGATCTCACCCCAAGAACTGCAGCAAGGCCAAACAACGCCCCCCGGGCGCAAAGATTCGAGGTGTTGGAACATGCTTAGGAGAGTCTTTTGTTTTAGAGTCTGTTTGTCCTTTTACGAGTTTTTCTCCATTGTTGTCATTTTGCAAGTGTTTTAAGTTTGAAGTTTGTTGAAATAAAATGAACATTTCATCTTATGTCTATTGTTTCCGAACTACGCCCGGTCTGATTCATGCGGGGACATGATACGTAGGCAATCCACATAAGATTCGACCATCACTAAAAAATAAATAAATAAAAATAAAAATAAAAAAAATAAAAAAAATAAAAAAGGGGGGGGGGAGAAGTTAAGAGAAAAAGAAGATCGATGAGGGATGAAAGCGAAAGTAAAGGAAAATACAAACCGGAATGACGCATCGCAAACGAATACATGTAGCAACATTATCACCTGTATAAGTGCATCACACCCAACGTAAGATTACTTATCTGTTATGTTGTTTCAGACTAACCGTTTGTTTGCCAAACCCCAGGTTTTAGTAAAAGTGGTTGACTTTGCGGTAATCTGGCACCACATTCGTACTTCACAAGGTCCAAAGGAAAAGTTCGGCAGCCTGAGAGTACTCATTCCTATTTCACTAGATCAAAAAGGGTGCCGACATGTCTTCAGAAATGCCTTTAGCAACCATCCCCGTTTCAGAGGAAAGCTCATTGGCAACCATCCCGGCTACTGAGTCAGCAGCTTTGGAAGAGAATAGAATGCTGCGTTGCCGCATGCTCGAGATGTTGGACGATTGGAACAACGGGAAAGAGCCCCCGAGTCTGATCCCTGGGTTCCCTGAAATTCTTCTCAGGTCAAGCGGTATTTCAAATACCCCCATCAATTACCCGCCTACTCTATTCGGGTATTCCAATGCTACAAACCTCTCTGAATCACCCTCCACATCCCATCCTCGGGTGACACCACATGATACATCCGCAAGAACGTCGGTTGAGTTGCCAGTTCCAATCACAACGCACCCCACCGCACATGCTCCTTTCTTCGACTCCTCATCCTTTACATTCCCAGCACCACCGCTTACACGAGACCATACCCAGGTTGCAGCCAACACATATTCTCAGCCGCCTCGATATGAGTTTCTACCGAGCCAAAATCCAAAGACCCCCGAGCAGGATGAGATGGCAAAAAGAATGAGGAGTTTGGAACAAAGCTTGAAGAACATCCAAAGTCTGAGTGGACAGAAGAGTGTATCTTACGCCGATCTGTGCATGTTCCCGCACGTCCATTTGCCATCAGGTTTTAAAACACCAAAGTTCGAAAAGTACGACGGACATGGCGACCCCATTGCTCATTTGAAGAAATACTACAATCAATTGAGGGGTGCCGGCGGCAGGGAAGAATTATTGATGGCGTACTTCGGAGAAAGTTTGGTCGGAATAGCATCCGAATGGTATATGGATCAAGACATATCTCGATGGCACATCTGGGATGACCTGGCCAGAGATTTTGTAAAACAATTCCAATACAACATCGATATTGCGCCGGACAGGAATTCTCTATCGAACTTAAAAAAGAAGCCCTCAGAAAGCTTCGGAGAATATGCCATCAAGTGGCGAGAGCAAGCGTCCAGGGTGAAACCCCCCATGGACGAAATTGAAATGGTCACGACTTTTCTCCAAGCTCAAGAACAAGATTACTTTCAAAATATGATGTCGGCGATGGGAAAACCTTTCGCCGAAGCTATCAAAATCGGAGAAATGGTAGAAAATGGCTTGAAAACAGGGCGAATTTTGAGCCAAGCGGCCATTCGGGCAACTTCCCAAGCCATTCAAGGCGGGTCTGGAGGGATGCCCCGAAGCAAGAAGAAAGAAGAATCTGCTATGGCAGCAGTAGAAGACAGGAGATATCGAACCTCAAGGCAGGTATTCTCCGACAGGGCCCCCAACATTACTATCCACATCACAGCATGGCTTATGCTCCTCCGCCTCCACCCTACGCAGTCATGAACATTCAACCTTTGGCACGGCCGCAGCCACCAGCCAACAGGAATCCACCTCCATTCCAGAGAAACCAACCTCCTTACCCAAACCAGTATAATCCACGGCCAAATAACGCTCGCTACCGTGAGCAACCCAAAACGAGCTTTACACCGATTGGGGAGCCGTATTCCACTCTTTTCCCAAAACTCAGGCAAGAAAACCTATTGCAGCCTGTTCCGCAGAACATGCAGAATCCAGACTCTCCTGCCTACCAGAGGGGGATATACTGTGCATATCATTCAGGTGTTGAAGGACACAGTACTGACAATTGTTGGACGTTAAAGAAGGCAGTGCAAGAATTGATCAATCAAGGGAGGATCGTCTTCGCAGATGAAGACATCCCAAATGTGACAAACAACCCATTACCAGCCCACAACAACGGACCGGTGATTGGGATGATTTGTGACGACAAAGAATTTGACCCAGCTTTGAAAGCGATAATCGCCATCGCCAACATAGAGAAGCGTCCCGAGGCTACCCCGAAACAAGAGAAAATGAGGAAAAAGGTTGAAGCTCTTGAAACCAAATCCGAAAAGACGATTGGATTGAAAGCATCGTCTCAGAAGGGCGGAGTCCTTTACCTCCCACGAGGTAGAGTGGAAAAACCATTGTCCATAGGTGCCCCCAAGAAGTTCCATTTAAAAGGAGAAACATCAATGTATGTACCAAAGGGAACTTATGTGGCCCGAAAACCAGATGAACCTCTGTGGTTATTGCACGCGTGCAACAAAAACCAATGACAGATCCATCCGCAGTACCCCGGAGCTACCAACGAACACTTGTTACGCGCAAAGGGAAAGAGATTGTGGGAAATTCATCCGAGAGTGTCCTAGGACAGAAGTACTTAAACACACAGGAGGTAAATAACGCCACACAAAGGCGTTTCCCGTCAAAGAAACCTGTAAGTGCTGAAGAGGCAGGAGGTCTTTTTTCAAAAGATGCAAATGCCTGATTACGAGATGATAGACCAACTGCGTAAATGCCCAGAGCAGGTGTCGATGTTGTCCCTTCTAATGAAGTCTACCGAACATCAAAAGGTTTTGCTAAAAGCTTTGAATGAGGCATACGTGCCTATTGAAACTTCATCCGAACAACTTGAAAGAATGACAGAAAGATTCTTCGCGATCAATCAGATTTCCTTCAGTAAAGCTGATTTGCCTTTGGAGGGTGCCGCCCACGACAAAGCTTTACATTTGACTTTCAAAAGCGAAGGCTACTATATGAAGAGGGTCATGGTTGATGGGGGTTCGGGGGTAGACATATGTCCGCTTTCCACTTTAGGCCGCATAGGAATCGGAGCCGAAAGGATTCGGCCTAACAATATATGTGTGCGAGCTTTTGACGGTGTGAAAAGAGATACTGTCGGAGAGATTGATGTAATTATGACCATCGGCCCGGTGGACTTCGAAGTGACATTCCAAGTTTTGGATATGGACACTTCTTACAATTTTCTTCTAGGGAGACCATGGATTCATGCGGCCGGAGCTGTGCCCTCTACCCTCCATCGGATGTTGAAATTTGAGCACAAGGGACAAGAGATCGTGGTCCACGGGGAAGATGAGCAATCAATTTATCGAGATCCATCCATCCCTTGCTTGGAAGCGGAAGCGGGAAGCGAAAACATTGTCTATCAAGCTTTCGAGATTGTGTTGGCGGATCAACACGAAGAAGGGAACCCTCTCCCCCAACCTTTTTTGTCTAATGCCTCCATCATGGTGGCGAAAGAAATGATTAAACATGGCTTCCAGCCAGGAAAAGGTTTGGGAAAGTCCTTACAAGGAGTGCCAAAGCTGATAACTTTACCTGTAGCTGAAAAGTTTTTCGGAGTGGGCTTTCGCCCAACCCCTGAAGATGAAAGATGGGCCAACAAGAGAAAGGAGAAAGGATGGGTTCTGCCGCAACCATTGCCACATCTGTACCAAACTTTTGTCCGACCAAGGTACAGTGAAGAAGAAGAAGACGAGGTCTTTACAGCAGAGGAAATTGAAGACATATGTGGGGCCATGAGGCAAATGCTCTATGATGTTAATATGGTCCAATCGGGAAAAGGAACAAGCACCGCTGAGGTGCTGTATGTGGGCCCTGAAGCTAAATTGCAAAATTGGAAAGCCACACCCTTCCCAATCAGGCGGGAGTTCCGGTAGATTTGTCCTGTCGTTTTTCCTTCATCACAAGTTACTTCAGGATGTAGCTTGGATGTTTTTTCTTTGTTTTCTTGTATTTTTGGTTTCCCCAATGTAATTTGTTTGTTTTTCAGAAAATTCCAAGAAAATAAAATAAATATTTCCTTACTTTTGCACTCTTTCTAATTTTGTTATTCTTCCTTTTCAGTCCTAATAATGCGGCTTTAAATAACATGACATGCTTGCGAAACTCATGCTCAAATCAGAACACGCCACCTAATATGGAAATAATGAACCAAGAACCGGAATACGATGAAGACGAGGCTTTTAGGGAAATAAATTGAGAATTGGAACATTTCGAGAATAAACCTAAGCCAAACTTGAATGACACCGAACCGGTTAATTTGGGAACTGATGAAGAGGTCCGAGAGACCAAGATAAGCATCCACACGGATGAGAAAACACGAGATGCAATAATCCAACTCTTGTTTGAATTTAAAGACGTGTTTGCTTGGTCTTACGATGATATGCCAGGATTAGGAGCTGATTTAGTGGTGCACAAATTACCAATCTACCCCGACTGTCGCCCAGTGCAACAGAAGCAAAGAAAGTTCAAGACTGACATCAGTGATAAAATCAAAGAAGAAATCACTAAGCAGTTGAAAACGGGGGTAATCCGAGTGGTACAATACACCACGTGGTTGGCTAATGTTGTGCCCGTGCCAAAGAAAGACGGATAAACTCGAGTATGTGTTGACTACCGAGATTTGAATAAAGCGAGTCCTAAAGATAACTTTCCTTTACCGAACATCCACATCCTTGTTGATAACTATGCCAAACATGAGATACGGTCGTTTGTGGATTGTTATGCGGGATATCATCAAGTGTTGATGGATGAAGAGGACGCCGAGAAGACTGCTTTTACCACACCTTGGGGGACTTACTGTTACAGAGTCATGCCATTCGGCTTGAAAAACGCGGGAGCA
Source organism: Nicotiana noctiflora (assembly GCA_032618575.1). Classification (NCBI taxonomy): domain Eukaryota; kingdom Viridiplantae; phylum Streptophyta; class Magnoliopsida; order Solanales; family Solanaceae; genus Nicotiana; species Nicotiana noctiflora. The sequence continues at coordinate 37,021 of JASVEL010010871.1, read as the reverse complement.
ACGTACATGAGAGCTATGACTGCCATTTTCCACGACATGATGCATCGGGAAATAGAGGTGTACGTAGACGATGTGATCATCAAATCCAAAACTCAAGGCGATCACGTGCGAGACTTGAGGAAATTCTTTGAGAGGTTGCGGAAGTACGATTTGAAACTGAATCCAGCCAAATGCGCTTTTGTAGTCCCGTCAGGTAAACTTTTGGGTTTCATAGTCAGTAGAAGAGGTATTGAATTAGATCCCACAAAGATAAAATCCATCCGGGATTTACCTCCCCCCAGAACAAAGAAAGATGTAATGAGTCTTCTAGGCCGACTGAACTACATCAGTAGGTTCATCGCTCACTTGACTTCCACATGTGAACCCATATTCAAGTTGTTGAAGAAAGACGCTGCAATCAAATGGAAAACCGAATGCCAAGAAGCTTTTGACAAGATCAAAGAATACTTGTCAAACCCTCCAGTCTTAGTCCCGCCAGAGCCAGGGAGACCTCTTTTCTTGTATTTAACAGTCTTGGAAAACTCTTTTGGTTGTGTTCTTGGGCAACGTGATGCGACGGAGAAGAAAGAGCAGGCGATTTACTACCTGAGCAAGAAATTCACCAGTTATGAGGTCAAGTACACTTTGCTGGAAAGAACGTGTTGTGCTTTAACTTGGGTCGCTCAGAAATTGAGACACTACCTCCAAGCCCATACGACTCACCTCATTACTCGGTTGGATCCTTTGAAGTATATATTCCAGAAACCGATGCCCACCGGAAGATTGGCAAAGTGGCAAATCCTGCTCACCGAGTTTGACATAGTCTATGTCACTCGCACGGCAATGAAGGCCCAAGCATTGGCGGACCATTTGGCCGAGAACCCGATCGACGAAGAGTATCAACCATTGAATACCTACTTTCCTGATGAAGAGGTAAATACGACAGAAGTTGTTTCGGAAGACAGTCATGCTTGGAAAATGTTTTTCGATGGGGCGGTAAACGCTAAAGGTGTAGGGATTGGGGCAATCTTGATCTCTCCCGCTGGTCAGCATTATCCGGCCACGGCTAGGCTCCGTTTCTTCTGCACGAACAATACGGCTGAGTATGAAGCTTGTATCATGGGCATGAACATGGCAATTGATCAGGGCGTCGAAGATTTGTTGATCATGGGAGATTCAGATCTAATTATCAAACAATCTCAAGGTGAATGGGAAACTCGAGACGTTAAACTCCTCCCTTATCGACAGCACGTGAACATTCTTGGCAAGCGATTTGCATCGATAGAGTTCAGGTATATCCCACGATGTCACAATGAACTAGCCGATGCACTTGCCACTTTAGCTTCAATGCTACCTTATCCGGGCAACGCCCATGTCAATCCCTTGGAAATTCAAATCAGGGAAAGCCACGGTTATTGCAATGCAATCGAAGAAGGACCGAGCGTCAAGCCATGGTATTACGATATCGGGAGATTTCTGAAAACGCAAGAATACCCAGAACATGCTACTGGAGATCAAAAGAGGACCATTAGGAGACATGCAGGTGGTTTCTTTTTGAGCGGCGAGGTCATGTATAAAAGAACCCCAGATCTTAACCTTTTAAGATGTGTTGATGCCGAAGAAGCAGGAAGGATCATGCACGAAGTACATGCAGGAGTATGCGGACCTCATATGAATGGGTATGTCTTGGCCAAGAAAATCCTTCGAGCGGGTTATTATTGGATGACCATGGAGAAAGATTGTTTCGGTTTTGTCCGAAAATGTCATCAATGCCAGGTACATGGAGATCTGATTCATGCACCTCCAACCGAGTTGCATCCTATGTCAGCACCGTGGCCATTTGTCGCTTGGGGAATGGATGTCATCGGCCCGATTGAGCCGAAAGCTTCAAACGGACACCGATTCATATTGGTGGCTATCGATTACTTCACAAAATGGGTCGAAGCCGTCACTCTCAAATCAGTCACCAAGAAAGCGGTGGTGGATTTTGTACACTCAAATCTTATTTGTCGTTTTGGTATACCCGCAACTATCATCACGGACAATGCTGCGAATTTGAACAGTCATTTGATGGAAGAAATATGCGAGCAATTCAAAATAACGCATAGGAACTCCACCCCTTATCGGCCCAAAGCCAATGGTGCCGTGGAAGCAGGAAACAAAAACATTAAGAAGATTTTGAGAAAGACAATCCAAAGTTCTAGACAATGGCATGAACAATTACCGTTCGCTTTACTAGGATACCGTACTACAGTACGCACATCGGTGGGAGCAACTCCATACTTGCTAGTCTATGGAACTGAAGCTGTGATACCGGCAGAGGTAGAAATTCCTTCACTTCGTACAATTGTTGAAGCAGAGATTGAAGATAGCGAGTGGGTTAAGACTCGTTTGGAACAATTAACTTTGATCAATGAAAAGCGGATGGCTGCAGTCTGTCATGGACAGCTGTACCAACAAAGAATGGCTCGCGCTTACAACAAGAAAGTACGACCGAGAAATTTCGAAGTAGGTCAGTTGGTCTTAAGACGCATTCTTCCACATCATGAGGAAGCGAAAGGAAAATTCGCTCCTAATTGGAAAGGACCATACATCATCAGGAAGATACTGGCAAGAGGAGCATTATACTTGGGAGACATGGAAGGAAAAGATCCTGAAACGGCTGTGAATGCAGATGCCGTGTGAAAAGGTATTATGTCTGAACTTGCTTCAATGAGGTCCTCACAAGTCGAAATGATTAAAGGCTTTTATTCCCGCTACCCAAACACTACCAACCCTTTTTGTAAACCCTTTGAGCTGGTTACCTTTCTTTGACTACCCTCTTTGGAATCTAAATAAAAAAAAAATAAAAAAAAAAAATTAAAAAAAAAAAAAAAAACAAAAACAAAACAAAACAAAGTTCCTGAACTACGTTCTGACTTGATTCCGAAAGGATACGTAGGCAACCTCTCCCTGAGGTTCAGTCACACCAAACCAAAAATCCCAATTTCCCCAAAGTTGAAACTGGGGCAGATGATATTGTTGATTCGGTTTAAGATCCGTCAGGATGATTCCAAAGTTGTAATTTTGTCTACAATTCTTGTTACCCGAACCGAGTACAAGTCCTTCAAGATCGATTGGAAGTCGCGAAAACATCATTGTTGCGATCCGAGGTTCCTGGAATGAAAAGAAATAAAATGAGAGAGTCTTATTGGTGAAAACCTTCGGGCACCATAAGACGATGGAAGTAGAGAAATACAAAATGAGAGAGCCTGTTGGTAAAAACTCGCAAAGAGTGCTATCTGGCGATGGTAAGAAGAGAAATGAGAGAGGTCGATTGGCGAAAACCCGCAAAGGGCGCTATCAACCGAAAAGTTTGTTTCACCACGAGAGGTCCTGGCACGGCTCCTTAGCTCGGAAATATAGACCCGTTTTGGTTCATAAGAAAATGGGAGTTTTGTGACGATCAAGCATTTGGTCCGAGGAGCATGTCATGTTGGTTAAAGTCAGCATATACCTCAGATAAGTCCTTCTTTTCTCCCCCGAAAGGGACTCCTCTGTCTTTGATACGTTTTTCCATTCTTTGATTCATCCTTCTTCTTTAAATCCCTTTCGGTTTAACTTTAATTCTGAAACTATTACGAAGGAAGGTGACAGGACCGATTTTACAGGACTCCGCCTGGTAAAGAAGAAAAAAAAAAAAAACAGCCTCAGTGGTGTATTGTTACAATCCACGATTGGATCGTAATGATCGATTGTTTCCAAAGAAAAGGAGTTTAGAAAGGAAACGGAAATCAAAGGCTAAGGTCTTAGAAGAGACGGAATAAGGCAGAAGGATAGAACCCACACAGAAAATTCTCATGGAATTCCGGAAATGAACCCGGTCAGTTTGAAAGGAAGTCACCCCAAAGACAATTGGTAGCAAATTTCTCAATATAAATGGGGAAACGATCAAGCAATGAAGATAACCAAGGCCGCAAAGCCAACCACTTTTTCAACTGATAAAATGTTCTTTGTTGAAAGCAGGTCTATTTAATTGTGCAAGAAGAAGGTACAACTCGAAGAAGTGAAATACGCAAGCTTTGAAATGGCTTTGGAACAAGGAAAACACATAAAAGGGTAAGTTTCTTTTAGAGATTTATCTTATGCATTTGTTGATGGTTAAAAAGAACGCCTAAAAGAAGGCCAAAAAAAAAGAATAAAAGAAAAGAAAATGAAAACTCCAAAAAAGAGAATCAAATTATATCAGTCCAATATCTGTTTGGACCCCGGTTAGAAAAACCGAGGGTCTCTCCGGCCAGAAAGCCGTGAAACTTTTCTTCCCGGTCAGAAAACCGAGGATCTCCCAGTCAGAAAACTGCGGAGCCATTTATTTTTACCCCGGCCAAAAAACCGAGGATCTGACGGCCAAAAAACCGTTAGATATTGTTTGAATTCCGGCCGGAAAGCCGTGAAACTTTTCTTCCCGGTCAGAAAACCGAGGATCTCCCAGTCCGAAAACTGCGGAGCCATTTATTTTTACCCCGGCCAAAAAACCGAGGATCCGGCGGCCAAAAACCGTTAGATATTGTTTGAATTCCGACCGAAAGCCGTGAAACTTTTCTTCCCGGTCGAAAACCGAGGATCTCCCGATCAGAAAATTGCGGAGCTATTTATTTTTACCCCGACCAAAAAACCGAGGATCCGACGGCCAAAAACCGTTAGATATTGTTTGAATTCCGGCCGAAAGCCGTGAAACTTTTATCCCGGTCAGAAAACCGAGGATCTCCCCAGTCAAAAACTGCGGAGCCATTTATTTTTACCCCGGCCAAAAACCGAGGATCTGACGGCCAAAAAACCGTTAGATATTGTTTGAATTCCGACCGAAAAGCCGTGAAACTTTTATCCACGGTCAGGAAAACCGAGGATCTCCCAGTCAGAAAACTGCGGAACCATTTATTTTTACCCCGGCCAAAAAACCGAGGATCTGACGGCCAAAAACCGTTAGATATTATTCGAATTCCGGCCAGAAAGCCGTGAAACTTTTCTTCCTGGTCAGAAAACCGAGGATCTCCCAGTCAGAAAACTGCGGAGCCATTTATTTTTACCCCGGCCAAAAAACCGAGGATCCGACGGCCAAAAACCGTTAGATATTGTTTGAATTTCGGCCAGAAAGCCGTGAAACTTTTATCCCGGTCAGAAAACCGAGGATCTCCCAGTCAGAAAACTGCGGAGCCATTTATTTTTACCCCGGCCAAAAAACCGAGGATCCGACGGCCAAAAAACCGTTAGATATTGTTTGAATTCCGGCCAGAAAGCCGTGAAACTTTTCTTCCCGGTCAGAAAACCGAGGATCTCCCAGTCAGAAAACTGTGGAGCCATTTACTTTTACCCCGGCCAAAAAACCGAGGATCCGACGGCCAAAAACCGTTAGATATTGTTTGAATTCCGGCCAGAAAGCCGTGAAACTTTTATCCCGGTCAGAAAACCGAGGATCTCCCAGTCAGAAAACTGCGGAGCCATTTATTTTTACCCCGGCCAAAAAACCGAGGATCCGACGGCCAAAAATCGTTAGATATTGTTTGAATTCCGGCCAGAAAGCCGTGAAACTCTTCTACAAAATCCCGGCCGGAAAGCCGTTTGAACCTTTGTGAAACCATGACTTTCTTACCCAATACCAAAGAGTCTTTTAATCACTTTCTGTGTCACAACTAACTCACGAAATTTTCCTAGCAAAACTGGGGCAGAAAAATTTCGTTCGTTTGTTTGTTTTGTTGTCTAAATAGGTTTGACCTCGGGATGCAAGGATCGAGATAACCTACAAATGGAACATCAATCCAGAGTGAAGAAAAGAAGAAAAGAACCGAGAGAAAAGATTTCAAATGTTGGAGTAAACAAAGGCGCGGATTGCTCAGAAGATGATTGAAGTAACAAGCTCCGCCGACTCCATTTCACTCAATGTTACAGAAATAAACGAGCACGTACAGCTTGTGGAGCATCAAGATTCAGATCGAGGTCTACAGCAAATCAGCTAAGATTCAAGATCAAGTTTTCAAGAGAATCATAGATAGGAATCTTGTAACTCATAGTTTGATAGCATAGCTAGTTCAGCTTTAATTTCTTTTGGTGTAATAAGGAGATCAGTAAGCAGTAAGCAGCAACATGCAGCAACGATAGCAACAGTAACAGCAAAGTGTCAGTCCACGGTAGTCCCAGCTACCAAAACTTCCCGAACTACATTGACCTGATTCCTGTTTAGCCCAGGATATGTAGGAGGCCTCCGAAGCAAAGGCTCGGTCAAAACTCTTTCAAAATGCTTCACACGAAGTATTCAAATGGGCAAAAAATCGCTCGTATTTGCTCAGTTATCTTTGCACGAAAACTCTTCGAGTTTACACGCAAAGAGGGGCAGCTGTGAGCACGTGATTTTTGCCTAACATGAATTACTCCCACAAAATCAAAACAAAAATTGCCCATTTTTTACGATGTGTATTTTTGTGAATTTTCGTGTTATTTTTGGTAATTGTTTGCATTTGTATATGCATGATTATATGTGTTTAAATTAATAAAAAATACAAAAATAGGTCATATTTACATTTTTTGATCTAACTTTGCAATTAGGGGTAGTTTAAGTTTATTTTTACAAAAAAAAAAAAAATAAAATCACAAAAATATGTATTTTTTGCTTTTCTAGTATTTAATGTCCCAATTGTGTGATTTATAGTTAATTGATGTTTAAATTGAGTGTGTTAATTGTTAATATAACTTAATTAGTATTTCTTATAATTTAATTGATTTTGTAGTGTAATTTTTTGTTTTAATTAGAAAATTAAATTAAAGAGATAAGGAAAACAAAATCAAATGAAAAGAAGAGGAATTAAATCGGATTGGGCCACTTCTTAATTAAATCCCAGGCCCAAAAACTAAAACCTTACCCGCCCCAGCCCCATACCCGGATCCGACCCACTGCATTTTTAATCTGAGCCGTTGGACTCCTTCATCCAACGGCCCAGATTAATTACCTAATTTTTAATATACCAAACCCCCCAATACCCCAAACCCATCTCCCATTCCCAAATCCCTCAAACCCTAGCCCCTTTCATCTCTCTCAAACAAACCAGCCGCCTCCACCGTCCCCCGCCGCACGCCGCCGGCCGGAAATCGCCTCCGCCGGCGGCTGTGGTCCAAACCACCTAATTTTTACACCCCGAACTCCCCAAGACCTCCCCATTCCGAATCCCTAACCTATTTTTCTCAATTCATTTTCGAACTCTTCGAATAAGGGTTCGAAGTTCGCCGGAAAATTGAGATTTACCCCAAACCCCTTCAAATTCACACCACACCACCACCTCACCGTCCCCTCCATGAATCCGTGATTCCTCTTGCTCGAATCTAGCCGAAAATCGTCGAGCCCTAAATCCATGTGTCATGAACCCTAGATTTCGGGTTTAAGGATTTTTATCAAGAATTGAAGTGTTGAAGTCAATGGACTTTAATTGAAACGTTTTCGCTTGAAAACATTTCAATTAAAATCCGTTGAACTTCAAATGCACAATCTCGAACCCGTGTTGAATCCAATTCGGCCGAGCCCCATTTTTCTTGTTCAAGGTATCTCTTTTCCATTATTATTTACTTACATTCGTCAATTTTGTTTAATTATTTTTCGTAGTTTCATTTATTTGATTGATGTTCCTCGGACATCTTCAAATTCTTCTTCTTTTGGGACCTTTTATTTGGTCGACTTGTTGTTTTCTTGATTTGTTTGTTATAAGTGTGTTGTTAGAAGATAAGAATTCGACTCGATTCGATATTTCGTCGAATAGCTAAAATTTTCATTTTTTTTTATTTCTGGCCGAGAGTATGTTAGTGTGCATTCTTTGCGATTGGTTTGTTATCGATTACACGTATTGTTATTCGACTGATTGAAGTTTGTCGATTAGTTTCGTTAGTTTGTTTGTTAGAACATTGGAATGAATTTCAGATTTTTTGCTATTTTTGATTCAACACTATGTTTGATTGTAAACTGTGTTTGGTTGTAAGCTTTTAGTTTGTTATAGGATTGGAATTGGTTATAGCTGTTTGAATCATAGAGTTTAACTAGCTGTTAGTTAATAAAAACTGATTGGATATAGTTGTTTAACTTAGGATAGAAATTTGAGGGTGCAAGGCACATGTTTAGGCAGTGGAACCTGTTGGACAGCAGGTATCGCATATAGTTTCTGCACTTTAAGGCTGTTTAAAGGGTAGAGGCATGTTTATACAGCTGAAAAGTGCAAAAAGGAGAGAATAATATGTGCTGGACAGATCTGGAGTAATTAAATATGTTGATGATTTGAGTTTTGAAGGCTATAAAATGAAGAGGAGACTCTCTGGAAAAGACACTGGCAGTATACACACACACTGATAGTAGACACTCTCTGGAAACACTTTGAACACACAGAAAAGATTACTCTATATTTGAAAACCAAATTCTCCATTGATTTCAACACATCCAACAGTCTTTAGTTGAAAACAAAACCTGTTTTGTTTGTTTCAGTTTGAAAACACATCTAGTTTTTCTTCGCCAAACTTGTTCTGTTGTTTCTTTCTGGTTGTTTCTGGTTTCTTTGTTTTGGTTCGTCAAAACATCCCTGGGATTGGTGTTTTGGTTTTTGTTTTCCTGGATTTCTGGCCGAGAATTACCACTACTGTTGCTGTTTAGTTTGGTTGTTTGGTTGTCGTCGCCTACTGTTGCTGACTCCTTTCTTTGCTCGATTTTGAAATCCAGGTACACGTCTTTTGGATTTGTGCACTATTGTACCAGAAATGAAATGAAGAGCTACTCTTTGAAATTTTTTAGCTATTATATAAATGATCCTATTTGGCTATCTATCAAACTAAAGTCTATTAGCAAAACAAATAGATATTATATAACTATTCGTTTAAAGGATTAAAAAATGCACATAGTCTTGTATGTCTACTTAGCTCTTGCTTTGGCATGTACGGATTGAGACAAAAAATCCGCCGGGCTTGTATTGTTCATCATTGTAAACTTGGTTTATTTTGGGACTATTGATTAGAATAGACTTTAATTTTTCATTTGTGTTTGATTAGTTTCTATTCTTGTTAGTAAATGTTCGGGACCCGTGTAAGTCAAAACTAGCCAATACGGATTGGAATTTCTTTGATATTTTATAGGTAATTGTTTTAAAGTCAAATGGTTCAAGCATGTTCAAGATGTTGGTTCGGTTAAAGTTTAGCTATTAATATAAGATGTTTAGAATCATTTCAAATTTTTCTTTTACCTTGAATTTTTCTTTTTTTTTCTTTTGAAGTCTATTCATAATTAAGCAAGCAAGGATAAGTTATACAATGCTTTTAGATAACAATGTTAGTCACTTTAATCATATAATTTCGATTTTGTCAATTAATGTCATATTGAGGATAGCGAAATCCAAAGTAGACAACCTCATGGCTAAATAATTAACCAAGACGAATTAATTCTATTTTGTATATTTTGGTCAATTTTCCTACTAGTTCACATCTTTCCATTCAATCCCCGGCCATAGGTTAAAAGCTAGGAAATAACACATCATTTGGTATGATTCTTTAACTGACAATAATTTTAAGAGATATCATGTTAAATAAATTGAATTTTTTTTTTTTAGTTTTTTACAATGTTTTTTTTTTCTTTAATCAGCATAGTTTCAAAGTAAGTAATTCGGATACCTTTTTTTTATTATTTGTCAAAAATCCAAGTCCGTTTGTAATTAGTTTTTGTTTTCTTTGGGTCCGGTTTCAAATTAAAAGAGCGGTTTGAAGTTTAATTAGAGCATATAATTTATAAACATTTTTAAAAAAAATCAGATAATTTTAGCCATTTAGAATAATTGAAGCGACCGTGCTAGAACCACGGGATCCGGGGGTGCCTAACACCTTCCCTCGGGTCAACAGAATTCCTTACTTAGAATTTCTGGTTCGTAGACTTTATTGGAAAGTCGAAATTTCCTCGATTCGGGATTTAAATAAATCGGTGACTTGGGACACCTTAATTTATTCCAAGTGGCGACTCTGAAATAAATAGAATAATCCCGTTTCGAACATTGTCACTTAAATTGGAAAAACTCCCTTGCGCTCCTACCCCCGGGTAGCGGGCGCGCCAAAAGGAGGTGTGACAAACACTATAACGGAGGAAACAACAAATTCTTAATCGGCTATATATGAAACCTCAATCTATTTGGACCCATTTCATTCGGTAGCGCATGTAGCCTTAGTTCTACGAGTCTAATCAAACAAGTATTTTTACCTTCTTGGACTCCATGGATCGAGATATGCTTTTATTATATGGTCAATACTGATCTACTTTAGTAGATCATATGGATATAAAAAAAGCTTTTAATTTGGATGAAATAGAAATATTTCTTTTCCATTTCTATTTACCAAGTTCATATCTTTGTTTCTTGTGTTCCTGGGAGGAATTCGATCTCGTAATACCACCTAAATAACTACGGAATAAGTTTTATAAGTGAAAAATGACGAAATTCAAAAATATTTAGGTTCTGAATCCATAATTTTAAAAGCATAATGAGTTTAGTGACAAAAATTTTAAAGGTTAAACTCATTAAATTAGAATCTTATATCTGATTCTAATCTCAGTAGTTTATCTTTTAAGGCAAACCTTGGTGTTATAATTAGGGAAAATACCTGGTTATCTGCTTTCTTGTGGACAAGGCTATCCACGACTCTTGGTGTGCATATATGTGAATTGAGACGCAAATCCGCTATAGCCAAAAGTTATACGCTTTTGAGTGGATATGTATTCTTGTAGTAGCTGTGTGTCTATCTTGATGAGATGTGTATTGATAAAAATTATGTTCATGTTAAGAATAGAATTCTATTTAAAGTGAATGTCTATCTTGTGCAGAGTTTTATTTTGTGACTAAGTCATATTTCTCCTATAAATAGACGGGTCTTACCCAATTGTAAATCATCCCAAAATTCAATAAGAATTCTCTCTCCCTACTTTTCTCTCCAATATTGTTCTTCTTCTTTTATTATTTCATAACACGTTATCAGCACGAGACTCTAACCAATTGAGTAGAAACTTTGGGATTGAGCATAATGATTGTCAATTGTTTTATGAACTTCCTTCATGATTAAAATTCTGGATTTAAGGTAAGTATTTTACTTTTCTCTTTCAAATTCTTGAAATTCTATAATTTGATTTTATATACAGGCAAAGACAACAAAGTTTGGTTATAACTCTAATGGAGTTTTTTTTAAGAAATTACATCCACATGAAGTGGTAAAATTTCTATGTCTTGCTATGATTAAATTCATGTATAATTGTGGACAAAGATCTGAAAACCCGTCCCATTGAATTTGCTCCATTCTCATTCCCTTTAGAGAATGTGATAGCAGTATATAATAAGTCTGAAAGAAGACAAAAGTATTACCATCAATAATCTGATTAATGGATATGGACATGGCAATAGACGAAATTATATCATCATCATTGTGGCAATGAGAACAATAAGTATTCTCAAAATAATCCCACACTTTGTGAAAATATTTGTCATCGATTTGACATGAGATTTTATAAAGCACATACAGATGACTATGGTCCATTCATGATGTGAATGAGAAAACATCTGATTTATGAATATATATTCATTTTTGGAAGAATATAAATGTGCTAGTGGTAGTGATTACGCCACACTCACCTCTAAAATGAGGTTTGAGATGATATAAGAAAATAATATCATTATTACGACATGAATGATCATTGGTCACGTACCTATTGTACGCCACGATATTTTGGCAACGTGATTATTAACGGACAACAATAATGCAAGAAACATATCTTTCATTTAATTTTGGCCATGACCATAATGGTATAAGTTTCTCTTTAAAAGAGATATTCACCATATAGGTGTTGATGATTATGTGGTACTACCAATTAATTGAGAGCTCTGGAAGAGCCAATTACTACTATTTTGGAGAAACACAATTGATTACCAACAAGGTATTGTGTTGTAGTAAGTCTCAAATAAACTTATTCAGTTTCCAAAGTATACGCGAAAGCGATTGATTATATTGAGACTATAAATAAAGGAAAGATTTAATATCTTCAATTACTACAACTTGTAGCGGGATAATATGTATGTAAAAAGCTACCCGCTTTATCTTCAATTTGTACTGCATAAACAAAAGAATACCACAATGAAGTGGATATTTATTGATATAAAACTCATATCATAATAAACTTGGAGTTTATTCATAATTGCCCACATCATGGTATAAATCTAAAATTTATCAATATTGATAATTTATTCAGTTGGCATAATTGGTTTACACATATCAATTTAAGTATAATGTGCAAAAATAAAGAGAATTCACATGGGTAAATATTAAAGAACTAGAAAGTTCTTTACGAATTCTTTTATGTACCTGTTCTCATTAATTAATATACCAACTAAAAGTGGGATTGAATCCTATGAATGCTGGAAATATCAAAGGTGAATATGGGCCCATTCACCCGCCATGTATACCACATAAGATGCATCTATGAGATGGTTACATGTGCAATTATTATTAACCCGCAACCTGGCCGGTGTGAGCGAGGTAACTTGCTCAATAATTTAATTTAAAGTATATTCCAGATTTTCTATTCAAGAAGTTCATCTTGATAAGTTGGTTTACATCACAGCTGGTTTAGCAAAATGATTTATTGACTGCCTCCACTTAATAGCTAAACTATTGCTTATGAGAACAAAGTTTATATATATATTAGTTTGATATACATTATATACGAAAGTATATTACATTCTCCCCTCACAAGTGGTTCAGGGTCAGGAACCAAATAATTCCACCTTATTATTATTGATGTGCGACTTATACTTTGATTAACACCATAACGCACAAAGATGGATTCTCAAAGTTGAGGAAACAAGTTAGTTTTTCTAACATGAGGGGGAGACAAGATACAACAATTGAGAAAAGTTACATGGAATAAATTATCTTTTATACATCGAGATCCTCGAATAAAATAATATGAACTTGAAGTTCATAAAAGGATAATTCATGTGCAATTTATTGAAAAGCATGTGCCAGACACATTTGCTGACCCAAATAAAGTACCTATATTCTCATTGCAAATGCTCATATTAAGTCCTAGAAGGACAAAGTTTATGGTACGCTTAAAGCGTATAGACAAATCAGTTTCAAATAAACTTCTTGATAAAGAAGGTGAGCAAATGATCAAATAATCATAATAAAGGAGGCAAGTGATATAGATGATCATATGACATAACACTTCATAATATCTCATGAGAGATTCAGGTACCTGAATATATGAATGAAGAGATCTCTATGTTATGTCATTATGAAAATATATTGAAACTGATATAAAATCTTTATCGACGTCAACCTTCAAGAAGCTAGTGCACAAGATTGGGATGTGAAGGCTCAAGGATGTGAATTGATGCTCTCATCAGGGGGAGTTAATGCGTGTTGCACTCTTTTTACCTTACAAGGTTTTGTCCCACTGAGTTTTCCTTTCAAGGTTTTTAACGAGGCAATCAAAAGGCGTATTATTAGATATGTGTAATCTTTTTCCTTCTCTAGAATTTTTTTCCCATTGGGTTTTATTTTAGTTAAGGTTTTAATGAGGCACATTACTTATTGAGTAGACATTCAAGGGGGAGTGTTAAGAATAGAATTCTATTTGAAGTGAATGTCTATCTTGTGCAGAGTTTTACTTTGTGACTAAGTCATATTTCTCCTATAAATAGACGGGTCTTACCCCATTGTAAATCATCCCAAAATTCAATAAGAATTCTCTCTCCCTACTAATCTCTGCAATATTGTTGTTCTTCTTTTATTATTTCATAACAGTTCACATATATTGAATTCAATAAAAGATGATGTGTCATGATACGTAGATTGGTCAAAGGATGAAGATCAACGAAAAAATAGTTAAAGAGGCACGAGATACAACAGATACGAGTAGAGATTCAAGAGACTCGGTGCCCGCACATCTTTATATTCAAAAGTCAAGATAAGAGAATGAACCTCAGCAAAAATTAGAACGGATAAAATATTTAATGAGCATTAAATACTAAGACATTAGAGAATTTATATTGAATTATAATGATTATCATTTATAACGTTTAAATAGCTTTAATTATTTATAATTGCCTTATTATGACAAAGGTAAAACGTATCACCTAGAAATAGATATAAAAGGGACAACCTGATCATTTGTATAGACATGAAAAAAGACGACTGGAATATACTGATTTACTTTGCTTTCTATCCGACTTTTATTTACATCCATCATTCATATTTCTATTTGATTAACAGTAACCTGAGTTCTTCTAAAATAAGTTTTGACCGAAATCCCACTTTTGGGTTATACAGATTGGTTTCGGTTCTGGAAATATGTCACGACCCCAAATCCGGTCGTGATGGCGCCCAGCACATTGCTAAGCCAGCCTGACCAATCAACATCAACCACGGAGCTAGAAGCTCTCTTTAGCCCATTTAAGCATATTAATTTACGAAATAACAGTGATACATATAACGAAAACGGGAAACCAAGTCCCATAATACATCAACTCCCATAGACCAAGGGTCAAGAGTCATGAGCCTCTACCGAACATGAGTGTATAAAGGTTTACAAGATACCAAGTGCGGAAAGAAATGTCAATACAAAATCAAAAGACAATAGGAAGGAATATCGGGTCCTGCGGACTCTGCAGCTACCTCGTATATCCCACGGATGTCGCCTCGCACAACTACTGGATCACTGCTGAGAGGTACCTAGATCTGCACACAAGGTGCAGGGAGTAAAATGAGTACTGCCAGACTCAGTGGTAATAAACAAGGGTAAGACAGCGCAGATAAGAAATCCGCGATAAAGCACTATGTAAAGCTATAATCAGCTACCCTGTCATAGAATTAATCTTCACTGTACCTGTACCAACAAATACCAATAAATAGCATAACAGCTAGCAGATGTAGCTAAATGCAATGCAATGCATGATATGACCGCTACGGCGCGTAGCCCGACTCCAATTTTGGGTACCCGTGCTCACCGTGGGGGTTCAGACTCCGGAGGGGCTCCTACAGCCCAAGCACATCTCATAGAGATATTCCTGCGGCGTGCAGTCCGATCCAACATATATCTCGCTGCGGCGCGCAGCCCGATCCACTACTAGTCAGCTAATATGCAGATACAGCCTCGCAGGCTCAAAAATAGTTTTTGAAAACTCTTTTATCATTTTTCAGTTGGAAAATAGTAATGTCAAGTTCTAGAGATTGGAATTGGCATAATAACAAAAATAGCTGTGGACTAGTAGTAAACTAGCATGTCTATATGATAAGACAATGATAACGATCCTCGCGGGATCCAATAACTGGCTCACGGCCCACATGTATACTCAACCGCCCAAGAAGGGGGTTCCTTGGCTCAAGAGTGGCCATTATCACAATATATATATATATATATATATACAACCATCCGAGAAGGAGGTTCGACGGCTCGAGAATGGCCAATAATACAGTATCAACAGGTCGGACTAATATATAGTCCCCAGTTCATGATCGACCCCGCACTCTCAAGAGTGTGCGTGTCTCGCCGCTATACAGCGTCACAAAGTGGTATACCGGGGTTTCGAACCCGCCGGTCATCACCCACATCTATTACTCACCTCAATATAGCGCGACGACTATTCCGCAATGCCCTTGCCACGAGAATCAAGCTCCGCACGCGTAGAATCTGATCAAATACGGTAGAAATACAACAAATTAGGCCAATGGGACTACACCCAATCAATACAACTCAATTTACATCAAAATTCCCAAAGTTGTCAAAACCCGACTTTCGGTACGCTTATCGAAAAATCACAAAAGTCACATATTCGGAACCCTCATCTCAATACGAGTCTAAGCATATCAATTTTACCAGATTCGGACTCCATTTGCCCATTCAAAACCTTGATTTTCTAAAGTTCAAGCCTAGGGCTAAATCCTCCATAAATTACCCCAAATTCCTCTATTTTCATGATATAATTGCATAATATTATCAATACTAATCATAGCTTAAGTCCATAGTTGATTACCTGATGATTTCCCTTGGATTTCTCTTCAAAATCGCCCAAATCGCCTCTAAAGCCGAGACCCAAATGTGTGAAATGTTCTGAAATTTTTCTAACTTCTGATACACTTAACTTATAGCGATTTTCGCTTCTGCGGAACAATTTCCGCTCCTACGAGCCCGTATCTGCGACCAAAGGGTCGCTTCAGCGGTTCCAGGCCTAGCCGGCCACTTCCGCTTCTGCGATCAAGGGGCCGCTTAAGCGCCTCCGCTTCTGCGATGGGACTTCCGCTTCTGCGGAAACATCCGCTTCTGCGCTCCGGAGTCCGCTCCTGCGGACTCGCCCAGGCGGTCAAATGTCCGCTTCTGCGGACCATTCCCATTTTCTTCTCCTCCGCTTCTGCGATCACTGGCTCGCACCAGCGATGCCGCTTCAGCGGAAAGGAGTCCGCTTCTGCGGAGCCAAGCGCCCCTGCGCCCCTTGTCCGCTTCTGCGGACTCGCTCCTGCGCCCATAATTCCGCAGGAGCGGAAACAACAGAAACAGGATCCCAACCTGCAATTTCCATGATTTTTCTTCCGTTTAACCATCCGAAAACACCCCGAGGCCCCCGGGACCCCAACGAAAACCACCAACATACTCCAAAACACGATACGAACTTGTTCCAATCATAAAAACACCATCTTAAACATTAAAATCACCAATTACGCACGGATTCAAGCCTAAATTCTTTAAAACATTCCGAATTACACAATCAATCAAAAACCCGACTAAACGACGTCCGAATGACCTGAAATTTTGCAGGCACATCCAAAATCACCTAACGAAGCTACTGCAACTGTCGGAATTCCATTCCAACCCCCGGATCAAAATCTCACCTACCGATCGGATTTCGCCAAAATTCAACCTTAGCCAATTCAAGCCTATTTCTACACCGGGCCTCCAAATTCAATTCCGATCGCTCCCTTAAGTCACAAATCACCTCCCGGAACTAACCGAATCATCAGAACGTGATTCCGAGCACTCTAACCAAATAGTCAACTCCGGGTTGACTTTTCCTTATTCAAGTCTCCTTCAAAAAGGCTATATGCCTCATTTTCAATCCAATTCAGTCCTAACTCACCCGATAGACTTTAACACTGATACAAAAGCATAAAACATACAATTTCAACATAACGGGGTGGTAATTCCCGTGACGATGGGCCGGGTCGTCACATTCTCCCCTCTTAAGCAAACGCTCGTCCTCGAGCGGGTCAAGAAACATACCTGAAGTCTCAAACAAGTGAGGATATCTGCTCCGCATCTCCCGCTCGACCTCCCAAGTGGCCTCCTCCACGGGTCGACCTCTCCATTGAACCTTAACCGATGCAATCTCTTTGGACCTCAATTTTCTCACCTGACGACCCAAAATAGCAATAGGCTCCACATCATAGGATAGATCACCATCAAGCTGAATGGTACTGAAGTCTAATACATGAGACGGATCTCCAATGTACTTTCGGAGCATAGACACATGGAATACTGGATGAACGCTGGATAAGCTGGGCGGCAAGGCCAACTCATATGCCACCTCTCCAACTCTTCTAAGTATCTCAAAAGGACCAATGTACCTGGGACTCAACTTTCCTTTCTTCCCAAATCTTATGACACCCTTCATAGGTGAAATCTTCAACAATACTCTGTCACCAACCATGAAAGACAACTCTCGAACTCTACGGTCCGCATAACTCTTCTAACGAGACTGTGCTGTACGAAGCCTCTCCTGGATCAACTTTGCTCTATCTAGAGCATCCCGGACTAACTCAGTCCCTATCAATCTAACCTCACCAGGCTCAAACCATCCCACGGGGGATCTACACCGCCTGCCATACAATGCCTTATACGGGGCCATCTGAATACTCGACTGATAACTGTTGTTGTAGGCAAACTCAGGCAAGTGGTAGGAACTCATCCCACGAACCACCAAAATCAATCACACAAGCTCGCAACATATCCTCCAAGATCCGAATAGTGCGCTCAGACTGTCCGTCTGTCTGGGGGTGAAATGCTGTACTCAACTCAACCCGCGTACCCATCTCTCGCTGAAATGCTCTCCAAAACTGAGAAGTGAACTGAGTACCCCTGTCGGATATGATAGACACTGGGACTCCATGCAACCGAACAATCTCTCGAATAAAGATCGATGCCAACCGCTCCGATGAGTAGGTAGTACTAACTGGAATGAAGTGAGCTGACTTGGTCAGTCTATCCACAATCACCCATACAGAATCAAACTTCCTCGCCGTCCGAGGGAGTCCAGTAACAAAGTCCATAGTGATCCTCTCCCATTTCCACTCAGGAATAACAATGCGCTGAAATACACCACCGGGCCTCTGATGCTCGTACTTAACCTGCTGACGGTTGAGGCACCGTGCTACATGTCTGACAATGTCCATTTTCATCTTTCTCCACCAATAGTGCTGTTTCAAATCTTGATACATCTTAGCGGCTCCTGGATGGATAGAATACCGCGAGCTATGGGCCTCCTCCAGAATCAACTCACGAAGGCCATCAATATTGGGCACACATATCCGGCCCTGCATCCTCAATACGCCGTCACTATCAATGGTGACATCTCTAGCATCATCATGCTGAACTCTGTCCCTCAGGACAGCCAAATGTGGATCATCATACTGGTGCTCACGGATACGATCATATTGAGATGACCGAGATACAACACAAGCCAATACCCTGATGGGCTCCGAAATATCTAACCTCACTAGCCGATTGGCTAGCACTTGAACATCATAAGCAAATGGCCTCTCCTCGGCTGGAATATATGCCAAGCTCCCCATACTGACCGCCTTCCGGCTCAAAGCATCGGCCACCACATTGGCCTTCCCCGGATGATATAATATAGTAATGTCATAATCCTTCAGCAACTCTAGCCATCTCCGCTGTCTCAAATTAAGGTCTTTCTGTTTGAACAAGTGCTGGAGACTACGATGGTCGGTATACACCTCACATGACACACCGTATAAATAGTGCCTCCAAATTTTCAAGGCATGAACAATGGCGGCTAGCTCCAAATCATGAACAGGATAGTTCTTCTCATGCGGCTTCAACTGCCGAGAAGCATAAGCAATTACCTTTCCTTCCCGCATCAACACACAACCTACCCCCACTCTTGAGGCATAACAATAAACGGTATATGAACCTGAAGCTGATGGCAATACTAACACTGGAGCTGTGGTCAAAGCTGTCTTGAGCTTCTGAAAGCTCTCCTCGCACTCATCCGACCACACGAATGGTGCACCCTTCCGGGTCAATTTAGTCAATGAAGAAGCAATGGATGAAAATCCCTGAACAAACCGGCGATAATATCCCGCCAAACCAAGAAAACTCCTGATCTCTGTAGCTGAGGACGGTCTAGGCCAACTCTGCACCGCCTCTATCTTTTTTTGATCAACCTGAATACCATCACGAGACACCACATGTCCCAGAAATGCTACGGTCTCGAGCCAAAACTCGTACTTGGAGAATTTAGCATATAGATTCTCCTCTCTCAATCTCTGCAACACAATACTCAAATACTGAGCGTGCTTCTCCTGACTACGGGAGTAGACTAGAATGTCATCAATGAACACAATCACAAATGAATCCAAATAAGGCCTGAACACACTGTTCATCAGATGCATAAATGCTGCTGGGGCGTTGGTCAACCCAACGACATCACAAGAAACTCATAATGACCATATCGGGTCCTGAATGCAGTCTTCATAATATCCGAGTCCCTGATCTTCAGCTGATGATAGCCTGAACGAAAATCGATCTTAGAAAACACCCTTGCACCCTGTAACTGGTCAAACAAATCATCTATGCGCGGTAGAGGGTACTTGTTCTTCACTGTCACTTTGTTCAATTGCCTATAATCAATAGACATTCGCATGGAACCATATTTCTTTTTAACAAATAATACCGGCGCACCCCACGGTGACACACTAGGACGGATGAAACCCTTATCCAGAAGTTCTTGAAGTTGCTCTTTCAGTTCTTTCAACTCAGCTGGTGCCATCCGATAAGGAGGAATGGATATGGGCTGAGTGCCCGGCACCAAGTCAATGCCAAAATCAATATCCCTGTCCGGCGGCATGCCCGGCAGGTCTGAGGGGAATACATCCGGGAAGTCCCTCACAACAGGTACAGAATCAATGCTAGGAGACTCAGCTCCCACATCTCTCACAAAAGCTAAGTACGATAAACACCCTTTTTCAACCATCTTCCGAGCTTTTAGGAACGAAATAACACGGCTAGGGACGAAATCGGTCGAACCCCGCCACTCAATCTGAGAAATACCAGGAATGGCCAACGTAACTGTCTTAGCATGAGAGTCCAATATAGCATGGTACGGAGACAACCAGTCCATACCCAATATAACATCAAAGTCCACCATCCCCAACAATAACAAATCTGCCTGGGTCTCCAGACCCCCAATAGATATAACACAGGATCTATAGACATGATCCACAACAATCGTATCACCCACGGGGGTGGATACATGAATAGTTAAATCAAGACTACCACGAGTTGCACCCAAATGATGTGCAAAATAAGAAGACACGTAAGAATATGTGGACCCTGGATCAAATAGAACAGAGGCATCTCTATGACAGACAGAAATGATACCTGTAATCACAACATCGGAGGCAACTGCATCACGCCTGTCAGGAAGTGCATAGAACCGTGCCTGGCCTCCACCAGATCTCTCCTCGCCCCTGGGGCGACCACGAGAAGACTGACCTCCACCTCTACTAGGCTGAGATGGTGCTGAAGAGGAGGGCTGATCCCTCTGCTGAGTCCTGCCCCTACGTAGTCGAGGGCAATGTCTCCTCATGTGGCCAAACTCACCACACTCATAACATGCACCTGGTGCTGGAGAAGTAGGTGCTGCACTCTAGGCTGGAAGGGCACTAAGTGATGACCGACCCTGCTGAAACCCCTGTCGACCACGACCATAAGAACCTTCGCTCTGCTCTGGGCGGCCTGAATGAGAAGGTCTAGATGAGCGACCTCGGCTCTGCCGGGAATGCCCTCTAGATGGAGCACCACTGAAACTGCCAGAACCACGAGGCCTCTTGGCCTCCCGCTCCTCTCTCTCTCGGTGACGATCCGCCTCAATGGAGCGTGCCATATCAGCAACCTGCTCAAACGATGATGACAGAACTCGCTCGCTGGTCATAAGAATACGGATAGAGTAGTTGAGGCCATCAATGAACCTCCCGATCCTCTCCCTATCAGTGGGGATCATCCATGTGGCATGCCTAGCCAACTGAGTGAATCTAAGCTCATACTGGGTCACAGACATGTCGCCCTGAATCAACCACTCGAACTGGCGACGTAGCTCCTCGCGACGAGACTGAGGTACATATTTCTCTAGAAAGAGAGTAGAGAACTGCTGCCATGTGAGAGGTGCTGCTCTAGCAAGCCTACGCCTCTCAAACTCCTCCCACCAATCAAATGCGGGACCAGTAAACTGAAATGTAGTAAATGAAACTCCGCTAGACTCAAGAATACCAGCTGTACGTAGCATCCTCTGACACTTATCCAAGAAACCACGGGCATCCTCGCCCTCAGCGCCACCGAAATAGGGTGGCTGAAGTCTACCAAATCTCTCAAGACGGTGCTGCTCGTCGTCGGGCATAGTCTGAACCATACGCTCTGGAGCTGGTGTAGCTGGAGGAATAACTGGGGCAACCACCTGAGCGGGGACCGTCTCTGGCGTCTGAAGTCCCTGAACAACCTGCTTAGGTGTGCAAGCTGCAGGGGTCTGCTGACCACCCCCTGTCTGAGATGTCGCTGCAGTAGCGGTAGCTGATACTACTTGAGCCAAACCGGAACACACCGATAATATCTGGGCAAGAGTCTCCTGAAGACCAGGAATAGCAATAGATACAGTCTGTGCCTGAACTAGGGTTGCTGGAGCATCAGCTACTGGGGGCTGCTCCTGAACAGGTACAACGGGCGGGTCAGCTGGCACTGCCTCAACTGCCCTACCTCTACCTCTAGCACGACCGCGCCCATAGCCTCTTGTAGGTGGCAATGGAGGTCGTTCACCTCGTCCTGATGCTCGCGTTCTCGCCATCTACGAGAGAATAAAATATAGAAGTTCAGTTCTCAAAACAACAAGATCGCACGACATAGTTCAAGAAAAGTGAAGTTTTCCTAAAGGTTCGCAGCCTCCCGAGGATAAGTACAGGCGTCCCCGTACCGATCCACAAGACTCTACTAACCGGCTCAAGACTCATGAGGCCTAGTACACCTAGGCTCTGATACCAACTTGTCACGACCCCAAATCCGGTCGTGATGGCGCCCAACACATTGCTAAGCCAGCCTGACCAATCAACATCAACCACGGAGCTAGAAGCTCTCTTTAGCCCATTTAAGCATATTAATTTACGAAATAACAGTGATACATATAACGAAAACGGGGAACCAAGTCCCATAATACATTAACTCCCATAGACCGAAGGGTCAAGAGTCATGAGCCTTTACCGAACATGAGTGTATAAAGGTTTACAAGATACCAAGTGCGGAAAGAAATGTCAATACAAAATCAAAAGACGGTAGGAAGGAATATCGGGTCCTGCGGACTCTGCAGCTACCTCGTATATCCCACAGATGTCGCCTCGCCGCAATGGAATCAGCTCTGCTGTAATGTACTGGATCTACACACAAGGTGCAGGGAGTAAAATGAGTACTGCCGGACTCAGTGGTAATAAACAAGGGTAAGACAGCGCGGATAAGAAATCCGCGATAAAGCACTATGTAAAGCTATAATCGGCTACCCTGTCATAGAATTAATCTTCACCTGTACCCGTACCAACAAATACCAATAAATAGCATAACGACTAGCGAGATGTAGCTAAATGCAATGCAATGCATGATATGACCGCTACGACGCGTGGCCCGACTCCAATTTTGGGTACCCGTGCTCACTGTGGGGGTTCGGACTCCGGAGGGGCTCCTACAGCCCAAGCACATCTCATAGAGATATTCTCGCGGCGTGCAGTCCGATCCAACATATATCCTGCTGCGGCGTGCAGCCCGATCCACTACTAGTCAGCTAATATGCAGATACAGGCCTCGCAAGCTCAAAAATAGTTTTTGAAAACTCTTTTATCATTTTTCAGTTGGAAAACAGTAATGTCAAGTTCCAGAGATTGGAATTGGCATAATAACAAAAATAGCTGCGGACTAGTAGTAAACTAGCATGTCTATATGATAAGACAATGATAACGATCCTCGCGGGATCCAATAACTGGCTCACGGCCCACATGTATACTCAACCGCCCAAGAAGGGGGTTCCTCGGCTCAAGAGTGGCCATTATCACAATATATATATATATGCAACCATCCGAGAAGGAGGTTCGACGGCTCGAGAATAGCCAATAATACAGTATCAACAGGTCGGACTAATATATAGTCTCCAGTTCATGATCGACCCCGCACTCTCAAGAGTGTGCGTGTCTCGCCGCTATACGGCGTCACAAAGTGGTATACCGGGGTTTCGAACCCGCTGGTCATCACCCACATCTATTACTCACCTCAATATAGCGCGACGACTATTCCGCAATGCCCTTGCCACGAGAATCAAGCTTCGCACGCGTAGAATCTGATCAAATACAGTAGAAATACAACAAATTAGGCCAATGGGACTACACCCAATCAATACAATTCAATTTATATCAAAATTCCCAAAGTTGTCAAAACCCGACTTTCGGTACGCTTATCGAAAAATCACGAAAGTCACATATTCGGAACCCTCATCTCAATACGAGTCTAAGCATATCAATTTTACCAAATTCGGACTCCATTTGCCCATTCAAAACCTTGATTTTCTAAAGTTCAAGCCTAGGGCTAAATCCTCCATAAATTACCCCAAATTCCTCCATTTTCATGATATAATTGCATAATATTATCAATACTAATCATAGCTTAAGTCCATAGTTGATTACCTGATGATTTCCCTTGGATTTCTCTTCAAAATAGCCCAAATCGCCTCTAAAGCCGAGACCCAAATGTGTGAAATGTTCTGAAATTTTTCTAACTTCTGATACACTTAACTTACAGCGATTTTCGCTTATGCGGAACAATTTCCGCTCCTACGAGCCCGTATCTGTGACCAAAGGGTCGCTTCAGCGGTTCCAGGCCTAGACGGCCACTTCCGCTTCTGCGATCAAGGGGCCGCTTAAGCGCCTCCGCTTCTGCGGTGGGACTTCCGCTTCTGCGAAAACATCCGCTTCTGCGCTCCGGAGTCCGCTCCTGCGGACTCGCCCAGGCGGTCAAATGTCCGCTTCTGCGGACCATTCCCATTTTCTTCTCCTCCGCTTCTGCGATCACTGGCTCGCACCAGCGATGCCGCTTCAGCGGAAAGGAGTCCGCTTCTGCGGAGCCAAGCGCCCCTGCGCCCCTTGTCCACTTCTGCGGACTCGCTCCTGCGCCCATAATTCCGCAGGAGCGGAAACAACAGAAACAGGATCCTAACCTGCAATTTCCATGATTTTTCTTCCGTTTAACCATCCGAAAACACCCCGAGGCCCCCGGGACCCCAACGAAAACCACCAACATACTCCAAAACACGATACGAACTTGTTCCAATCATAAAAACACCATCTTAAACATTAAAATCACCAATTACGCACGGATTCAAGCCTAAATTCTTTAAAACATTCCGAATTACACAATCAATCAAAAACCCGACTAAACGACGTCCGAATGACCTGAAATTTTGCAGGCACATCCAAAATCACCTAACGAAGCTACTGCAACTGTCGGAATTCCATTCCGACCCCCGGATCAAAATCTCACCTACCGATCGGATTTCGCCAAAATTCAACCTTAGCCAATTCAAGCCTATTTCTACACCGGGCTTCCAAATTCAATTCCGATCGCTCCCTTAAGTCACAAATCACCTCCCGGAACTAACCGAATCATCAGAACGTGATTCCGAGCACTCTAACCAAATAGTCAACTCCGGGTTGACTTTTCCTTATTCAAGTCTCCTTCAAAAAGGCTATATGCCTCATTTTCAATCCAATTCAGTCCTAACTCACCCGAGACTTTAACACTGATACAAAAGCATAAAACATACAATTTCAACATAATGGGGTGGTAATTCCCGTGACGACGGGCCGGGTCGTCACAAAATATGATAATCATTTTGCTTTCTTAAGTCAATTCTCTCGTCAAACAACTTACTATGTCGAATATCAACGATAATAGTCAACAACATCTTCAACAAAAAGAAAATAATGCATCTGACAACTCTCCACCTCCTTCATCACATGATTCACAACGTCAATCACGAGAAGGAACTACATATGGCTCTAAGACAAACAATGGAGTTGCAAATCAAAACGGAGCCGAGGCAATTCAAAATAATGGAGTTGTAAATGAACATGCACCTGATGATGCCTTAAAAAATCTGATTGCTCAGTAAGTCAGTAATGCTTTCCATGCTTTTACTAGCCAGTTGGCAATTGCTCCAACAACACAAACTTCAAATTAGAATACATTAGAAAACCCACATTCTGGGCTCGTGCATTCAAGCAATGGTGGAACTCCAAGCGAGTCTCGTGATGGCAAACCGGGTAACATAATTAATTCTGATTTAACAAATTTAGTTCTAACCCTGCAGAAGTAGCTCAAGGAACAAAGCGATCGCATAGAGTAAATACCGAAATACCACCTATAATCAAAGAAATATACATGGGCAACCTTGGAAGCCAAGTGTTGCTCCCCTCCCAATCCCAAAGAAATTCAAAATGCCCTATATTCCAAAATACGATGGGACAACTGATCTGCGAGACCACGTGTGACAACCCAAAGGGTCATCACCGTATTTCTTCCCTTTTCCATGCTTTCGAGGCCTTGAAAACCTTGCTTTTGGGTGCCTCGATTTGCGTGCATAATTCAGGCATGGAGCCGGAAAATTGTTATGTAAAAATATGTGGATTTTGTAAAATATTTGAAGAATTATGATGTTAATATTGATATAGTTGACTTTGATTAACTTTTTAGTAAACGAATCTGGACCTGTGATGTGACGATCCCGGGAGGTCCATAGAAAAATATGGGACTCAGGCATATGCCCGGAGTCGAAATCCGAGGTCCAGAACCCCGGTAAAAGAATTTTTCTATTAAATTATTTTCTAAAATTATTAAGGAAAAATGGAAAATAAAATGAGTTAGAAAATATAGGTATCGGGCTCGTATTCTTATTCCGATGCCCCGTACAGGTCTTAAATATGTGTTAAGCACTATATGTAAAGTTTGGTTGAAAACGGACGTCGTTTGAGGTGTTTCAGACTAAAAATGGGAAATTTGAAAGTTATGAACTTTGAAATGAAATTTATGAGTTTTGGAGTTTGATTATTTGATTTTGATGTTATTTTAGCGATTTGATCACTCGAGCAAGTTCGTAGGATGATATCGAGTTAGTTTGTGTGTTTGGCTGGTTGCTCCGAGGGCTTAGTAGTGATTTCGGGGGTTGTTCAGAGTGGTTTTGGAATTAGAAAAGCTGCAAAAAATCTGTAGCAGGTGCTCAGGGATTTCCTTCTATGTGATTGCATAGGCATAGTTTCGATCGCATAGAGCAAAATTCAGGGGTTCCCAAATCCTTCTACGCGATCGCATTGGTCTTCCTGCGATGGCATAGCTTGCCAGCTTTCTTCTACGCGATCGCATGCTACTCCCTGCGATCGCACTGAGTAAAAAGACGACCTCAATTTTTTCTTCTATGCGATCGCCACATTGCTTCTGTGATCGCATTGCACATCAGGTCAGACTCTCTACGATCGCAGTCCCCTCTATGTGATTTCATAGATCAATTTTCGTTCAGTGGTTCTAAAGACCAAAAAATTGAATACTTACGGAATTTTTATCCCATTTTTCAAACTCTCTCTTCTCCAACAACACCTAGGCGATTTTTAAAGCTTTTATTCATCAAACCTCCTTGGGTAAGTATTATATAACTCATCTTCTTCATTTCCTATCATCATCTATCTCTTTCCTAGCCCTAAATCGTGAAATGCAAGGTAGAAAATGGGGGTTTTGGGTAGAACTAGGGTTTTGGGGATTTTTACCGATTCAACCTCAATTTGGGATCAAATCTTAAAATAAATTATATATTTGAACTAGTAGGGTTATGGGTGATTGGAGTTTGGTCCGAGCCTCGAGTTTGGACCATATGGGTCTGGTGTCGGAATTTGCTATTTTTGGAAGAATGGCAAGAAATGCATTTCTAGGCTATGTGATTATGTTGTTGAGCCTCATTTTATATTATTAAATTTATTATGATTAGATATCATTGTTTCGGAGTCGAATTCTAGAGGAAATACGGTGTTAGAGGCTTGATCACTATTTTCAGACCGACGTAAGTGTTTGATCTAACTTTAGCTTGAGGGAATATGATTAGAGTATCTTAATTGCTATTTGCTAATTGATCGAGTGCGTTGTATATGTGTGGTGACGAGTGTCTATACACTGGAGTCTAGCATGACCGTGGGTCTTTGTTGTACATGTTTTTGAGATAATTTGGAATGCTTCTAAGATAAATTATGATTTCTACAAATGTGAAGAGTTTGAGGATAAGTTGTGAAATATTAATATTTTTGGAACGTTGGCTCAAATGATAAATGCTTCTGAGTAGGAAATGAAAGAATAGAAAGGAGTTGTGATTAATCCCTTGCCGGAATGGTTTGAAATATTGAGTAATACCCTTGCCGGGTTGTGAAAGTTATTGTTATTGTTCCCTTGCAGGGACTTAGTTGTTATTTGTGTTGCTTCCTTACCGGGATAGTTCTTACTATTTGTTTATTCCTCTTGCCCATTTGGTTGTGACTGTTGTTTGGGTAAGGAAGAGTGATATTTCACGAAGGATCATTCCGTGTTATTTCTGATTATATTTGCATGAAGGGTCATTCCGTGCTATTTCTAAATATATTTGCACGAACAGTCATTCCGTACTATGTTTGACTATTTATGCACGAAGGTACATTCCGTGCTCTGATTTGATTATATATTACACGAAGGGTCATTCTGTACCATGAAATGAGAGTTATGTGAGGGAAGCATGAAGGGTGATGCCGTGCATTTTATTCGATTGCTTTGGGTTAGAATGAGAGTAAAAGCATGAAGGTTGATGTCGTGCAACCATTGAATTTTTTATTATGTGATAATTATTGTTGTGCCCTATTTCTTAATTACACTAATGAGTTATATATTCAGGTTGTACTACCCCACATCATGTTTAACTGTTTAGTTTCGGTATTTATTTTGCTTTTATTGTATATATGTATATAGATTTGTGCAGGTTGATTTGGTAGTCCGGTCTAGCCTCGTCACTACTTCGCCGGGGTTAGGCCAGGCACTTACCAGCATATGGGGTCGGTTGTGCTGATGCTACACTCTGTGTATTTCTTTGTGCACAGATCCAGGAGCAGCTTTTGGACAGCAGTAGTAGGATTTCCATCTGGGAGCTCTCTTCAGTCCAGGGACTCTCGAGGTAGCCTAGCTGGCGTTCGCAGGCCAAAGTGCCTTTCTTTTATTTCAGTTTGTTTTCATTGTACCGAAATATTTTTCTTTCACTCAGACTTGTTTGTAGTTTTCTATAGTAGTCCGTGAGCTAGTGACACCAGGTTTTGGGTAGTGATGTGTTTCCAACTTTCGTATTTTTATATTATTTTGTTAAACCTAAAAGTCTTCCGCACTTATTTAATTATTGTTAGAATATTATATTGTTGAGGTAGATGAATGTGAAATGTTTGGCTGACCAAGCATCGTTAGTAGGCGCCATCACGATGCTCGATGGTGGGATAAATCCGGATCGTGACAAGTTGGTATCAGAGCTCTAGGTTCTATAGATCTCGCTACTCACGGACAAAATTGGTAGAGTCTGAGGGATCGGTACGGAGATGTCAGCATTTATCCCCAGAGGCTACGTAGTTAGGAAACGTTTCACTTTTGTTCTTTCTTGTCGTGCGATTCGGTTTCTCAAATACTGATTGTCCTTCTATTCTGTTCTTTTGTAGATGGCAAGAACACGTGCTTCTTCTTCTACCGAGCAGTAGCTCCCGCGAGGGGCAGAGGCCGAGACAGTGCCAGAGGCCATGGTAGGGGCAGAGCTCAGCCCCAAGTAGCAGTTCCAGAGGTGGAGCCTCATGTTGATTATGTGAGCACGTGATTTTCACCCTACATATGAGTCATTCCTATAAAATTCAAAATAAATGATTTTTTCTTATTTTTTAAATTTTGTGTGAATTTTGTGTTAATTGTTTGCATGTTATTGGCATGTGATAAATAAAAATACAAAAAATACATTTTTAGAAATTAATTTCTCATGTATTAGGTGTTAATTCATTTTTAATTAATTAAAGAAAAATCAAGAAATAACATTAGTTAGCTTTTTAAATTGAAAATTGCCAAAAAAAAGGTGAGTAGTTTAATTTTTTTTAGTAAGTTCCAAATAATTACAAAGTAGGAAAGTATAGAAAATACAAAACAAAATTAAAATACAATAAAATATAAAAAAGGGAAATAAAATACAAACAAATACAATACAATACTTATAGTAAAGGGAACGAATTGGGCTGAAATGCCTTGCCCATACCCAGTTGCCCAGTGGCCCAAACGGACTAAATAATCCCAGACCAAAAACATCCCAGCCCAATCCCTTTAACCCATTTCATGTGTGAGATCCTAGCCATCCGTAATCCTAATCCAGCGGCCCCAATTTATTCTTACAACTTAAGTACACATAAAACCTTAAAAAACATTAACATAACAAAAACCATAAAAATCCCAAAACCATTGTCTTCTTCTCTCTAACCAACAGAACCCGCTTCTCCCTCTTCACTGTTACCTCGTCGTTGCCTCTAGGGTTCCGCCGCGTGTGGCGGCGGCCGGCATCCTTTCACGGCCAAACCAACGCCCAAATACTCCCCTCATCTCCCTCTTCCCATTTCTCCAAGCCATTACCTCCAAAACCCAACCAAATTCCTCCAAAACCTAACCCTAATCCGCGCCGCCACTCCCTCCCATGGCGGCGCCGCCACCCAAACCACCAAAAACTTACACCAATCTCCTTCTTTTAACACGCTAACACCGTGACACGAAAGAAATAAGCCAAAGCCGCCGGAAAATCAATGTTCGAGTTCGAATGCAAGAATTTCTCAAGCAAAGTTCAAAAAAATGAAGAAAGACTCAAGATTTGAAAGCTCGTGTCAAGAATAATCAAGAAAAGAGAGAAAAATAAAAAAAAAGAGAAAAAACGGCAAATGAGCTAAGTTTTCTTTAATCAATTCTATTTTTGCGAATCTGCTTCTCTTCAATAATGTGAATATGTTATGCTTGAATTTGTTTCTTGCCTCTTCAGTCAACATTAGTGTGTTGTTGAATCCGTTTCTGGCTTTCTAGGATTTAGATTGTTAAATTTTCGGTTTTAGGTTGATTTTTGTTAAATAGTTGATTTATGGTTTTCATTGGTTTGTTTCAACAATGTTTAAATTTCAAGATTTGTCTTTTAGATTGTTAGATTTTTCGGTTTAGTTGATAATTGCTGATTTTTTGATAACTTTAAGATTTTTGTTATATTTTTTGATTCGAATTGTTAGATTTTCTGTCCATTTTGATTTTCATTAAGTGTTGTTCGATTTTGTTAGATTACTATTAGTTTCTGATCTTATTAGTACAGTATTAGCAATTTTTAGATTTTCCTTTTAATTTTTTAAGTTTTCTGTTAGTTACTTTTTGGCCATATTCTGATTTTATCTGTTTTGTTTCCAATTTTTAGATTTCTGTTGGATTCTGTTAAGTTTCTGATTGTTATATTGATTTCAAGTTGGTTAACTAATTAGTTTAATTGTGATTGGTAATTTGCTATTTCATTAACACCTAGGACGTATTGGTTATAGCTGTTAGAATCGGGATTTATGTTTGATTAGTGAATTCGACTTTAGACTAGTTTAGATTCAAGTTAAGACGATAGTTGAAATCACAAGATTCGTATCCACCTAAGGTATTTTACTAAATAGAATCAATTGCGACTAGTTATTTCGATTAATAAGACTCACCATCTATCAATTGTTCCCCCGAGTCTTGTTAATTGGATAATTAATCATAAGTGGCCATATTTATAAGATTGCCTAAAATCCCAAAAAAATATTTGTTAAATTCAAGATCTGAAATTAATATTTCAGATTGATTATTCTTCTATTTTTTGCCTTCAATCATTCCAAAAAACCAAAAACAATAGTCTATTACAAATCAGTGAAGAACAGTTTGAATGTGAAATTGGGCTTTGAAACAACTTGAAATTCTAAAAATCCTCTCCTGGGTTGACTGTTTGGTTCACTGCTGCTGTTGAAACATTGAGCTGATGATGCTAATTGTTTGCTGTTGAAATTGTTTGCTGAACCCTATCTTGTAGCTGTTGTCAATTAGATCTAAATGGTTTATTCAACTTTTCAGGTACACATTTATAATCTCAAGCTCGTGGAAGTAAATTGAAATGCCGATTCTTTTACTTATTGACTTATTCTAGTTTTACTCGTTTTCTTTCTTTTGTAAATTGCCATTGATTTGAGAAATTTGTTATGGATTTAGATGTATTGATAATTATTTGATAATTATAATTGGAATTATTGTAAGTTAAAACTAGAACTGTTGGCTGGTTTATCAACACACATAAGTACTCTCATTTGCTCAAGTTATCATCTGCTAGTTAGTTTCCTTTCTTTGCAATCAGATAACACTGCACAGTTGCGGTAATCTAGGAATAATAGTGTGATACAGCAACATTTTATAATAGGATCAGCAATTAATAAAGGTTAGCTTTGCCTTTCACGTTAACTTTGATTTAAAAAAATAAAATAAAAATAGAATATAATTACAGATCGTTAGATATCATTACAATGATTAACAATATTCATTTTACTGTCTCATTCCTTTCAATTTGCCTATTGGTGCATTGCATTGTGGGGTTGCCTAAAACACATATTACAAATCTTCTTAAAGGGCTCTGGCCGTCTATGTTTGGGTACATTTGGCCCAGTTGAATGAAGCTATGAGACATTGTCACACGCATGGGCTATCAGCCTAGTTTATTTAATCTCTTTGTATTGGGTTTATTTTGAGGCCCAAAGCTCTAAGTACTCATTTAAATACATTTGAAACACCCCTTTTAAAATAAATTAGGACCTTGGTCTATTATTGGAGACCAATTAAATAGAAAAATCATAGTTATGTTAGGATTAACCTTAAATAAAATAATGAGACGAGCCTTGTTAGAAAATCAAATACACGGGGCCCTCAATTAATTGTTATATAAATTTAGACTCGGAAGGGCCGGTTAGCGAATTTCACGGTCTTTCCCGAAGTTAACAAAGACGTAGAATCTTTAGGCACGACTTTAATAAAATTACTTTCCTAAATACGGGTGCGCATTTATATGACCCAAATCCTACTCCCGGCGAAACTGAAACGCATTAAAGTCACAGGCGTACAGGTTGCGGTGTGACTCGAAATGTATTTTGTGACGTTGCAATTTTTCTAAAATCAAAAAGCGAAACATAAAAGCACATAATTAAAATATGTAAAGAAATCAGATAAAAGCAAAAATTGCAGTTGAGCGACCGTGCTAAAACCACGGAATCCGGGAGTGCCTAACACCTTCTCCCGGTTTAACAGAATTCCTTATCCAGGTTTCTAGTTTCGCAGACTGTATTACAGAGTCATAAATTTCCTCGGTTCGGGATTAAACCGGTGACTTGGGACACCATTATTTTCCCAAGTGGCGACTCTGAAAAATTAAATAAATTGATCCCGTTCCGACTGTCCTTTAAGTGGAAAAACTCCTTCCCTGATTATTATTATATCTCTTCCCGAGGTGTAGTAGTAAACAGCGGCACACGTATGTGTGTGAAAAAAAGGAGGTGTGACAGCTCTGGCGACTGCTGGAGAAAAGTAACCCAAAACTTTGGTTCAGGGTTTAAGAATTCCAGCTCAGTTAAATTGTTGTTTTTGCTTATATCTGATTTCATTATATGTTTTGATTAATGTGCTACATGTTTACCGCTTTGATATTGCGTGAACTGTATATATAAAACTGTGCCGAAAACCCTTCTCTTCTTACCTCCGGGATGTGCTTACTGGTTGAGACTCCTCTTTCTGTTAGTGTCAATACCAAAAATAAGAAAAAGAGGCCGGATAAGTTACAAAGTCGATTGACCCCGCGGGTCACCGGTACGTAGCCCCCTCCTCGATCCGAGTTGTCCACTCGGGTACACGGTCTAGTACCATTGAAAAATTAGGATATTGAGCCTAGGACTAGGACATTTATTTGCATCATATCTGACTTAGGGGACTCAACATAGGGGTTGGGTCCGTCTAGGATAGGTGACCTGCTAATCAAAAGACCGAGCATGTTATATGTTGCATTTATTTGTTCTAGATTATTATGTTGATTGGCTAAATTCCTGAAAAAAAAAGAAAAATAATTTTAGAATAGAAAATATTGAAAAATTGACGAAACGCTGTCGAAAATTTTGAAAAGAAAATTTGAAAAATAGGTGGAACAATTTATTCGAAATAATTGGTCATAAAATAATTTGACCGAACTACGCAGGTTTGATTCTGGCCATTAGGTGGGATACTGTCACGACCCTAGTTCACCAATCATGAACATGTCGTGATGGCACCCAGTCCCCACGACTAGGTAAGCCTAACACGTTGCGGAATATACAAGCCATAAACACTTAAATAAGAAACAACGGAAAAATAGCATAAAAAGATATGTAATCCGTGCCGCTTGGCACATACATCCGTCGCATAATGAATAAAACACTACCAAGATCCGGAATCCCATGGTAACACAGACTAAAAGAGAATATACAACTGTGGCTCTATGTGTAAAGAGTATCTATCAACGAGACAAAGGAAAAATGCCAACTAGTACTACTGGAATAGAATGGGAAACCTCGGGATCCGCGGACGTAGCAGATCATACCTCGAAGTCTCCCAGAAAGCTGCGGAATCACCTAGCCCGAGCCTGCTCTGATGTACCTGGATCTGCACAACAAAAGTGTGCAGAAGAGTAGCATGAGTACACCACGGCGGTACTCAGTAAGTGCCAAGCCTAACCTCGATGGACTAGTGACGAGGAAGGTCAGGGCCCTACTGAGAAACAATAATATAATGATGATAACAAAAATAAACAGTTTAAATGATAATAATTTTCCGAAATAACAACAATAAGATGATTACTGCAGTTGTCTACAATTAAGCTAACAACAAATAACCAACTCAATAAAACAAATCTAGGACCTGTGGGAATTGAACCCACAGTCCCATTCTCAGTACCTCTGGTTCTCCGGGAATCGAACCCGCAGCCCATGTCTCAATAAATAATCAATAACTCAGGATCTCCGGGAATCGAACCCGTAGTCCCTACCAATAACTCGGGATCTCGGGAATCAAACCCGTAGTCCCTACCAATAACTTAGGATCTCGGGAATCGAACCCGTAGTCCACATCTCAATAAATCTCAGGATCTCCGGGAATCGAACCCGCAGTCCCTACCAATAACTCAAGATCTCGGGAATCGAACCCGTAGTCCCTACCAATAACTCAGGATCTCGGGAATCGAACCCGTAGTCCCTACCAATAACTCAGGAGCTCGGGAATCAAACCCGTAGTCCCTACCAATAACTCAGGATCTCGGGAATTGAACCCGTAGTCCCTACCAATAACTCAGGATCACGGGAATCGAACCCGTAGTCCCTACCAATAACTTAGGATCTCAGGAATCAAACTCGTAGTCCACAGACACAGCAAGTAAAGGAATACACAGAGGGAAGTATAATATGCTTAACTATAACTTCGCCGATAAACAGCGCTAGCGATTACCAAGAAAACTTAAGTAAAACAATTAGACAACTAGACGGTTAAATACTACCTAGTCATGCT
Source organism: Nicotiana noctiflora (assembly GCA_032618575.1). Classification (NCBI taxonomy): domain Eukaryota; kingdom Viridiplantae; phylum Streptophyta; class Magnoliopsida; order Solanales; family Solanaceae; genus Nicotiana; species Nicotiana noctiflora. The sequence goes on along the minus strand of JASVEL010010871.1, from coordinate 2,004 downwards.
TTTCTAACTGCTACCGGGTAGGAATATCGAATTTCAGCTAAAAACAGGAATATCACTCATCGAACATTTTAAGTAAAGTATGTGTTCAACAACCAGCGCATGTACACGCCCGTCACCTCGCGTACAAGGCATTTAAAGTATCACATAATATCCTAGGGGTGAAAGTCCCCCACACGAGGTTAGACAAGCCACTTACCTCAATTCCGGTATGAAACCGCTAAGAAATAAACCCCTTGCCGCGAATGTTGGCCTCCACAAGAGTAGTATCTGATAAAAATCAATAGAATCACATCAAAATAGACCAATTGGGCATTACCCAATCAAAATAACTCAAAATACACCAAAACCCACAAGTTGCCAAAACCCGACTTTCGGAACGCTTATCGAAAAATCATAAAATTTATATATTCGGGTTCCTTATCTCAATACGAGTCTAGGCATATAAAATTTACCAAAATCGGACTCCATTTGCCCACTAAAATCAGAGATTTTCTAACATTTAGGCCTAGGGCTCAAACCCACCTTTAATCTTCCAATTTCAGTGAAATAATCACGGATTTCATGATAAACCAACGAATTAAGGTCAAGAAACTTACCCCGATGATTTCCCGATGATATCCCAGCGTTTCCCCTTCAAAATCCTCTCTTGGAGCTCAAAAATGGCGTTTTTGTGTATGGGGGTCGCGGGTGTTATGTTCTGAACTTAAGCTCACTGCCAGACCCTAATGCTCATCGCGTTCGCAATGGGCTTCACGCGTCTGCGATGACTCGCCCAGTTTCTTCTTCGCGAACACGACGCCATCCCACGCGTCCGCGATGTATTGCCAAACCGACCCCTCGCGAACGCGGCTCTCCACACGCGTTCGCGATGAATAAAATCCCAAGCCGCTTACTTTACTCTTCGCGGACGCGGTCCACCTGGACGCGAACGCGATACGTCCCAGGCTATAACTACGCGAACGCGGTCTCCCCTACGCGACCGCGATGACCAACCTGACCAGGCCTACGCGAACGCGGCACGTGCCTTGCGAACGCGTAGGTCAAATTTCTGCTGCACTGCTGCATTTTCTATAGATTTTCCAAGTTTCAAATGCCCGTTTGATGGTCCGAATTCATACCAAGGCCTCCGGGACCCCAACAAAAACCACCAACATATTCCAAAACACGATACGAACTTGCTCCAATCATAAAAACACGTCTAACAACATCAAAACCCATAATTCATATCGAATTCAAGCCTAAATTTCTTAAAACTTTCCGAATTGCACATACGATCTAAAACCCGACCAAACGACGTCCAAATGACCTGAAAATTCGCGGTCATATCCAAAATCACATAACGAAGCTACAAAAATTGTCGGAATTCCATTCCGACCCCCGGATCAAAATCTCACCTGTCGTTCGGATTCGCCAAAATTTCAACCTTCGGCATTTCAAGCCTAATTGAGCTACGGACCTCCAAAATACATTCCGAACGCGCTCCCAACCCCGAAATCACCCAACGGAGCTAATGGAACCATCGGATTTCCGTTCCGAGATAGTCTTAACACCGTTCCGGCTACGAACCATTTTCTAGCTTTAAAGCTCTCATTTAGGGACTAAGTGTCCCAAAATGCTCCAAATTTCAGAACCGACTCTCCCAGGCAAACCACAATAGCAGAAATGAACTTAGGGGAACAGTTAAATTGGGGATTAGGGCGAAATTTTCTAAAACAACCGGTCGGGTCGTTACATCTTCCCACACTTAAAAGATTCGTTCGTCCTCGAACGAGCATAGAAAATATACCTGGAGTAGTGAAAAGATGAGGGTACTGGCTGCGCATATCCTGCTTGGTCTCCCAAGTCGCCTCCTCGACCGGCTGGCCCTACCACTGAACCTTTACCGAAGCGATGTTCTTTGACCATAGCTTTCTGACTTGCTTGTCTAGAATGGCTACTGGCTCCTCAACATAAGACAGATCCTTGTCTAGCTGAACAAAAGTAAAATCCAACACATGCGACGGG